>PTEX01000046.1:2586444-2617936 GCA_003342815.1 Eudromia elegans | reverse complement strand
CTCCTCGGCTCCGCGCTCTCGCCTCTCCACGCCTCGCATCCCTCCCTCGCGCCCTCCCTCCCTCCCTCCCTCTGCCCGCCGCCCGGGTGCTGAAGTTGGGCGGATGGCAGCGGCGCGGCGCGGCTAGGGACGAGCCGCACGAGCCTGGCCGCGGGATCGCGCCGCGCACGAGCACACGCAGCCGGGCGGCAGCGGGTAAGGCAGCCCCGCTTTTCTTTTAAGCGCGAACCTCGCCGAGCGGCGTCAAGATGTCTGCTTTGTACGGGTGCATGGAGTGGGGGGAAAATGAAAAAAAAATAGGAAAACGTGAGGGGATGCAGGGAGGAAGAGGAAGAGGAGGGAGGGAGGATGGATGGATGGAGGGCGGCGGAGAGTGCGGATGAGAATGCACCCACCGGAGGGACTGTGTGTGTGTGTGTCACTGTGTCTGCCGGTGTGTGCAACAACGGGCGGCCGCGGCGGCCCCGACTGCGGCGCCGAGGCTGCAAGGTGGAGCGTGTGTGTATCAGTGTGAGTGCATGTGTGTGCATGCGTGTGTGCATGCGTGTGTGCATGCGTGTGTGCATGCGTGTGTGCATGCGTGTGTGCGCGCCCCGCGCTCCTCGCTGCGCGCCCGCGGAGCACAAAGGGCCGGCAGAGATGCCCGGTCGCGGTGCGGGCGCTGGGCGCTGCCCAGCCCGGGGGCCGCGGGCGGCCCGGCCGGCCCGGGGAGCAGGGGCGCGGGCTGGGGGCGCAGCCCCGTCTTGCGGCGGGCAGGGCTCCTGCTGCCCCTCCCCTCGAGCGCCCTGCTCTTCGCGGCCCCGCAACGCCGGGCCGCTGGCGGGGTGTTGTTATTATCGTTACGACTCTCCCAGGCGGGAGGTGAGGGCGAGCCGGCGAGTCCCCGCTCGCGGATGGAGCTGCCTTCCCGCCGCCCTCCCGCTCCTCCGGCCGGGCCGCGGCGCGGCGGCGGCTGCCGGGGGCTGCTCTGCGGCAGCGCCGGGACGCGGCAGCATCCGCCCCCCGCCGCCGCCTTCCCGGCCCTTCCCTGGAAATGTCGCGGGATGCGGGCGGGCGGCGCGAGCAGGTGCCGCGGGCGGCGCCCGGCCCGGCCCGGCCCGCTTCCCCTGGCGCCGGCAGCCGGGGGCTTCCCCGGGGGCGCCCTGGGGAAGCCCGGCGCCGGCGGGGAGCCCCGGCGCCCGCGACGCGCCTCTCCAGGGGCTCCTCGGCGTGAAACCCGCCGGCACCGGCGGAGCCTGAGCCTGGATTGCCTGGCAGTGAACTTACTGCCAGTCCCGGACTGCACCATTTGCTCCGTGCTGCGCTGGGTCTTCTCGTTTGTTTATAAGGAAGCCTTCCCTGCAGCGTCAGGCTTAGAGCTGGCAGAGGTGAGACCGCAGATCTTCAGGATTTGGTTGCCAGTATTTGGTTCTCGTGTCTGGTTTTTCACCACCAACATGTGTCATAGGTTTGCAGTCAGATGCTTTTGCAAAATGGATGAAATCGCAGATAAGCTTCCAGGTAATTCTAAGTTACATGTCATCTGGCAGTAGGTGATAAATAGCTTGCTACAAATGTAAGATACATATAGCACAAATCTATGCAGTTTTATAAAGGAAATTAATTTTTATTCACATCAGTGAATCAGTTGGTATCATCAGTTGGTATCATCATCCTTACATATATCACCCAGGATTTTGCAATGGCAAAAGCCATTTAGGCAAGCAAATTATTTAACCTTTATAAAGAAACAATGTTATACACTGTTATCACTGTCAGATCTTTTAAAGATTTAATTCCAAATTCAAAGTAAGCAAAGGTCTCCTAAGAAGATTTACCTGCCCCACCTCTAAAAGTTTACAGTGTTAGAAGTGAAGGCCGTGGTAAACATAAATATTTGGCTCTCTAAAATCTATGAGAGTTAGATATTTAAATGCCTTTACCAATCAGGGCCTAAGATCCTTCCAAGTAGACAAAATAGGAACATAATTTGATTAAAAACATAAGATCAAAATAATTGCTATAGTGAGTTGGACATTTAGTTCAATATCCTGTCTCTGACCATAGTCATTAGCAGATGCTGAAGGAGAAAAGTACATGAGAAATGGTATTTGTGTACAACGATCTCTTCCTGGCATGTCCTTTCAAGTTCCAACAATCAGTAGTACAGGGATTCCTTAAACTGGGGGTTGCCTCCAGATCATCATATTTAATAAGCTGCTCTATTTCTCTACTTTTTTTTTTTTTTAACACCCATTTATACTTTGATCTCAGCATCATTCGGTGTCAGTGAGTGCCAAAATTTAATTATGAGCTGTGTGAAAAAGCATTTCCTTTTGTTTGCTGTGAACCTGCTGCCTCATAATTTCATTCAGTGCTTGTCAGCTTTTGTATGCGACAAGAAGCACACACTGTGTTTGCACAAGGTGCTAGCCTGGCAGCAGTGTCCCCTCACACCAGAGCAGGTAGCTCAGGTTCTTTATATCTAACGTTGAGATGGAAGAAGGTCTGTAGAAGCCAGTGCCCTTGGTCTATATGTTGAAAATCCTAGATGCGAATAGTGGGTGGGAGAGCTGCTGTGCAGCGTGGACACTTGTGCACAAATAATTGCTCTGAACCCATGAACCCATTTCACAAAGGCTACTGAAGACTTATCTGGTGAAAATTAACTCCCTGCACTATTGATTTGAATCAAATTCTGATTGACAGCCTAGTGAAAAATTCCCTATCCTAATCTACTTCTCTACTATTCTGAAAAGAAGATGAAAGGTCTTATTCTTGAACTGCATTTTTTTCTTTTTCAAGTATATTTTCTAAATATACTAGAAGTATAGAAAAGTTAGTCGTCTGTTAGAAATATATTAAAAAGATAGAAGTATATTATAAAAAACAGAAGTATACAAAATACCAGCTACATGTACAGGGGCATCTGTGAACACTGCCCAGCTAGCATCACTTCTATCTGCTCTGTGTTAGGGTTCATTTCAAGGAACGTGCACGCTGAACGATGTGCATAGTTTTGAAAGCTAAGCATAAATCTCCCACCAAATGTAGATGATTTTGAAGGCCGCAAATTCCCCCCAGGAGTAGTGCCAAGATAGAATCATGCCCAGGGAGCACAAATACAGACCCGGCGAAGATCTCAGAAGTCTTCCCTATCTCATCATTAGCCCTGCTTTAACTTCCTCATAAGAATAAGAAAGGAACAAAAGATGGGGAAGCATAAACACATGGTCAGCACCCCAAAACACAGAAGTTCTCAGAGCTGAAAGTCTGAAGCAAACACAATTTCAAAGGATAGAGACCTCCACAGCAAAATCTCAACAAGTGGAGAATGGCAGACACTCCATAGAGTATCACAAAAAGTAAAATACTTAGAAAATAAATGAATTACATTAAAAATACTGGAATTTTCATCCTCAAAAGACTAAAATAAGAGGAGAGTGAGTGACATCATTATTAAGACGGGATAGAAAGAATGTTAGTCTCAGAATGAAGCCTCCCAAAGTAAACATAAGAATGGTTTATCACCCACAAATGATTTTTATGTATATATATATATATATAAGCTTTGTTTAAATGAAAATATATTAGCTCGAATAAATTCTATAATCCTGGCACCTTTTAAAACAACTTAGATTTTCCTACAATGAGTGAATGAAACTATTTTTTCATTTGTTCGCTTCATGCCTTCCTTTAAATATGAACCATATGGACATTCTTAGGAATATATTCTGAAAGCGTGCTAAATGAAACAATATTAGCTCTTATTACTTATATTTATCACAGTTACATTTCCGCTTTCCCGATGATGAGTTCATAGCTATTTATTTTGCGCTTATAGCAAGGAACTCCACCTCAACTTTTTTTAGTGAAGGATATATCCTCACCTTATTTGCAGTACTGTTTCTGTGAATACCGAATGAGTTTTCTATGAACTTACAAGTTCATATGCTAATTAACTTGTGTTCAAAATGGTTAAAAACTAAATCATTCAAGAAATTTAGCATTTCTATTGACCTCTTTTTTTTGCTTGAATAGTCTTAAAAATGAAATAGCACAGTTTCTTAGAAGTGAAATAGCACAGTTAATCTTTCCATATTGTTAATTAATTAAAAGCCTGAGCGCAGGGTATAAAAAAAAAGAATTTATTAATTTGTAATTAAACTCATCTATGCGTGGTTATAGCTAATGGCTCTAACCGTGCACAGGCTGTAAATAGATTTGTGCCAGTAAGTCTGATGACTCTTGGGAGGGTCCGGAAGCCTCCAAGGGGACTCAGCCCCTATCAGCTCTGCAGGAGTTGGCTGTACCAGGTCTCCATATGGGGGGCTGGATGCGTGTGTCACCCTGCTCCAGTGGCTGATTAACTGGTTCAGAAATCTTCTTTCTGCTGAGATTTTCTGCCTCTACCTTAAGTAGGACCGTTTCCCCTGGCACTGCTGCTGTCTCTAATGTGCACAAAGAAAGCATCCATGCGGTGTGAGCGAGGCAGAAGCTGATGGGAATATTTAAAGCACACAAACATATGAACTCTGGGTCTGCATTCTTCCACTTGCCCAGGCCCCATGTAGTGTGGGTTTCGGGTACACATGGGTCCCCTAAACCAAAGCAGGGGCTGGATTCACTCGTGTGCTTTAGCTGCTTTGTGCCGCTCTGGTGATGCCGACCAGATGCAAACCCAATTCGAATGGCTGGTGTGCTTTGAACAATTTGTGCTGTTCTGACATCTTGATAAAACTGTGCTTAAGATAGATTCTTAAAAAGAATAAAACAATGTAGTGCAAACTGATTTAAGACTGATGGTATCAAATCTTCATTTAAGTTTTGAGTGATATTGTTGTCTTTGGGTTCCTTGTTTATAAAACATGAATGAAATGCTTCTTATCCTTCATACAGTCAGAATTTTCTTATATTACTTTGTAATCAAATGTCAGTAAGCGGATAGAAATCAGTGGATTTCTAGACAATGTGAATGTCGGGAATTATAGACAAGGATGTGGAGTAGAAATAAATAAGTAATGAATTCTTATGGAGCACCACCTTAAGCCACGTTTTACGAGTTACAGATGGTGTTTAAGGACACTCAGACATCTTAAACACTATGTCTGCACTGGGTAGTCCAACCCCATGCAGAAATACTCAAATATCTAGCCTGGTTCCGTTAGTGAGAAAGGGAGTAAATTAGTGAGTGCTGCACTAACATAGCAATGCAAGTCGAAAAGCTGCTTCTGCCAAAGCAGCTTCATGTAAAGCTAGCTTGGGTATTTCCTGCAGCAATGACAGCCCGTGTCTACTGAAAGATGAGACAGAAGTCACATGCTGGACCACTCTCTGCAATCCTAACTGTATTTCACAGAATCACAGAATGGTTGAGCTTGGAAGGGACCTCTAGACATCATCTGGTCCAACCCCCCTGCTCAAGCAGTTCACCTAGAGCACATTGCATAGGGTCACATCACCCAAAGCAGGTTTTGAAGATTGCCAAAGAAGGAGACTCCACAACCTCCCTGGGCAAATATTTGTATTGCCGAGTAGGGAATATATCAGAGAAACTACTGCCTTTGAAGTGAGACTGCTACTCTATTTTTGCTCACTGTTAAAAAATTCAACTGAATGTGCCACCTTTCTCTGTGTTTTTATTTAAGTGCAATTTCAAGCATGACTTGCTCTTACAAGACTTACTTGGTTTTAGGAAGGTTGAATATGGTTTAAGCTGTTTTGCTGTGCTGTATTTTTCTCTTCTGTGGTATGCTATTATATCATGAAATCACTGTCTTTGGCGGAAATAATGGTAATGATAAAAATGAAGTACAGGACAGAAGGAGCTTGGTCAGTGCCACCCTGTAAATAGCTCTAGACTAGATTATGTCTTCTTCCTTTATCATCAACTCATGTCAGTTAGAGTAGAATAATACTATAAGTTCAAAGATAAGGGAGTTAACCCACAGGAATCATGGATGAAGACTGTCACGGTGTCTTTAGCACTTTTATACCTAATACTTAACACTTTCATACCTATTGCAGCTCAGAGGGCTTTCAAATGAGATATTTCAAAACTCAGGGCACACAAAGAGACAATCTGTTCTACAATACCTAGACACACAGCAGCTTAAGGCAAGGAGCTGAAAGGGGGCCTTATGTTTCTTGTACTATCATTGACCAGTAGCATAATACACATGGTGATCTTCTAAAAGCTTTAATTGGAGAAAACTGTGTAAGAAATTGTTAATAGTATGGTTACTACTTATCATTTATGTGATGAAAGGAACTTTCTGTAATCGGGAATTTCTTATCTGATCCACATTATAACAAAAGCAGGCAGGACGCGGTCTCTGTTAACCGCGTTACACGAGACCTTCACGTGGTGTGGATGTTGCCTTGTCAGTTGTTTGAGTCAGATGAAAATCAAGAACAGTGAGTAATAACTTCCTTTACAAGTAGCCCCACTTTAATTAATGTAGGTGGAAGGTGTGCTCCTAATTACTTTGCGTCCAAAATGTAGCTGTATTTAATACTAAAATATTAGTCAAATGCTTTCAAAGCTTTCACAATGGGCTTGAGAAGAGAGGAGTGAGATGTGCAATGTACTTTTCATCACTCAAATAAAATGGTTTAAAAATAAATCCACAAAGTATTTTCATGCTTAACTCTAAGATAGTTTTTTTCAGATTCAGTTGTCATAATATTCTGATAGTCTAACTGATATAGCTTGATATGTCTGGTAATCTGATAACAGAAATCTAATTTTTAACATTTTTTCACTTTGTTATATGTGTGCAAAAATTTTACAAGTACTCACAATGTAAAAACTAAACCCGACCAAACAAAATAGAGTCTTAGCTCCTTGATCCGTAGCTCCATCATGTGGACCAGAATAGGCAAAAATATTTTCAGATATTCTGTTTGATTATTTTGTGTGTAAACCGAGTCATAGAGATACCATAAAAATACAAGTGTGTGTTCTGCGTGCTGAGGATCTTGACAAGGGTAGGGGAAGCACCTGCACCCAGGATGTGCAGAAACTTCTGAAGTGCAGCTTTGAAATAAGCTATGAAAATGGCAGCATGGAGCTGACAGCCCACCTACAACTGGGCATTGGCCAGTGATGCAGTATACAACAATTTACTGTGCAGAAATCTATGTATGAGATTTTTCTGAGGTCTATCTCAAAACATACATCAGCAGTGCCAGTCACAGTGTTCTGTAGAGATGTCTGGCCTGGGCCAAGTACTGGAAGCAATCTAGTTAAAGCAGCGCTGAACTCAGTGCAAGATGGTGACCCTATTTTACCTCTGCTATCTGTATGACGTCTTGTATCCTTATGGAATTCCAAGGAGATAATCAAGTCAATGATCAATTCTTTTCTTTCCTTCTTTCCTTCTTTCTTTCTTTCTTTCTTCCTTCCTTTCTTCCTTCCTTTCTTCCTTTCTTCCTTTCTTTCTTTCTTCCTTTCTTCCTTTCTTCCTTTCTTCCTTTCTTCCTTTCTTCCTTTCTTCCTTTCTTCCTTTCTTCCTTTCTTTCTTTCTTCCTTTCTTCCTTTCTTCCTTTCTTCCTTTCTTTCCTTTCTTTCCTTTCTTCCTTTCTTCCTTTCTCTTCCTTTCTTCCTTTCTTCCTTTCTCTTCCTTTCTTCCTTTCTCTTCCTTTCTTCCTTTCTTCCTTCCTTCCTTTCTATTAAATGGCTTCTGAGGGCATTTACAATTAGATATATTTCATACTCCTTCAACCATTGTCTTAGCTTTTCGTAAGGCGTTTTCAGTTGATCGATATCTTTCTTATCTGAGGCATCACAACTGCATTTCAACCACAGTCAGTGAAAAAATACAGAAGTAGCCTAACTTTAATATGGCTGCTTTAAAATTTCTGTTCTGTATATCCAAGGCAGCACACCTCTTTGGGCAGCAGGATTTCACTGGGGGTTTTATTTGCTGTGACTCTTAGTTCTTTTTAGTTTCTCAGGCTATGTTCCTGAAAATGCCAGCAAAATGCTGGCCTACATATTAAATTGTTAGAATAGTCCCTGGCCTGGCTGGGAATTTAGTCTAGTCCAAGGCCTACTACCAATAAACTGTTTCCATGAGACTGCCCTGTTATGCAGATCAGATGAGACTAATTACATTAAATATATATATTAAATATAGCTAAACTGGCTGGTTGGCCTCAGAGCCAAGTGACAGAATTGCTTAGTTTACATATATACATACATATTTTCCAAAGATGTAGCTTCCTGCTTTGGACTTTGGCGTGAATTCTGTATTCCTAGACATATGATTTTAGATTTAACCAAAGTCACATAAAACCAAATCCAAAGTAAATCCATATTTGCTGTGCCTTGTTTTATAGCAGATGCACATCACCTTAAGTCAGTGATTTTTCCCATTTAGCATATATTATTGCCTCCATAGTATCCTGCTTCAAATATTACTGTTTGAAACATTAGTGCAAACAACCTCCATTAGTGATTTTTATAGTTTTTTTTCTATACGGTTTCTTTATTTATCCATAATAGAGGAAAACGTTACCAAATTGTCTATAAGACAATTTCTGTACACATTCCTGTACAACCTGATTAGAAACCTGCTTAATAATTAGTTCCTGCTTGTATACTGACAGCTCAAGCAAATACATGACAGTTTACTTCTTAGTGAAAAGAAAGTTACTTCACGTCCCTTTACTGATGGAGGGGAAAGGTCTTTTTGAATGCAAGTAAATATGATTTAAAGAACTTTAATGTAAGAAAACTAAATTTATCCAGAAGTATACTGTCATACAGACTCATGTATAGCAGGAAGTCAGTTGTTTTAAGGTTCATAATAGTTCATAAGAGTACAAATAATTCAATTGGTATTAAGGTATATAGTATTTTTCCATTAACTCTGAAGGACCTCTATGGAAGAAACTATTCTTACATGCAATGTTAGCCATCACTTGTGTTTCAAACATGTGGACTATCAAGATCTGTATTTATGATATGTAAAAACTGTATTTCTCGACAGCACAAAGTAGCTGAATGCCAGAGGCACCCTGAACTCATTTGACTGCACCCGACTCTATGAGATACTAATTGGAAACTTAAAGACAGTATTTTATGTTTTAACACCGAGCTGAGAAACATTCAGAGCTTGCTTGCTTTCTGTGCTAAACCCCAAGCTATCTAGGTGAGAGACTGTTTTAAATTGCGCTGCAGTGCTGTCCTCCAAGGCACAGAGTGTATTCTGCAGGGCGCCAGGCAAATCAGCTGCTATCGAAGCAACCTGGCAGGATGCCCTCGGCAGCCCTCTGCGCCGGCCGCTTTTCGTTATTATGGCCAATCCCAGCAGGTGGTCTAGGAGCAGTTTTAGGAACACGGGAAAAGAAGCATGTGCATGGGTAGGAACACCATGGCTAATTGAATCCAAATCCCCTGCTGCCTCTAGCAGCCACTTCTTACCTTTTTTTCCTTTTCTGTAGCGGGTTAATATTAAAAGCAAGTAACTTATTTTTGCCTCTGTTCATATTCAAAGGCCATCCCAGAGCTCCTGTTCTTTCTTCCAGGCACATTTATTCAAAGAAAGCTTCTTCTCAATTTGTTCCTGTGCAATCATCCATCTGAAACCAGTCTTTTCCTCCGCCATTTGTCCACCTGACACACTCACCTCCCTCCCCTTTAAATATCCATCACAATAATGCACCTCAGATCAAACAGATCTCAGAAGATGGAGGTAACCCTCAGAAAGCAAAATCTTCCTATCTTGTGAAGAAAGAGGGCCTAAATGCCATGGCAACAGCACTCCTCCTGATCATGAAAACCCTCCTCAAACCCTTTCCCTTCATAACTTAGGTCACGGAGCTCTCCGTAGTAGGAATGTAATAGGCTGTGTGGCTATTGCGTGAATGTTTTCTCACTTATGTAAGCGGGATCCCATTCTAAGGAGTGTTCAAAGGCGAGCTAACACCTAAAGAAGTCTCAAAAGTGTGCTGCTTCATTTTCAGTGCTATGTCCCAGTGCAATTCGTACCATGAACAGTGGCACCAAACCACATGAACGAGTGCCTTGTTGCCGTAAGAGGGTCAGGACTCACCAATAACCTTTTCTGTCCCATGTTAAAAAATGTGAAAGAAAAAGAAAGACATGCCACTAGTCATAGCTTTAGAAAAGACACAAAATTACTTTAAATTCTTTATGCGATTTCTCTACCTTGCATGAAAAAAAATTTTTTTCTAAATATTAAAATGAAAATATGCAAGATATAAAAGAAAAAAATGAGAGAATGTAGGTAAAATACAGGAAAAATGTGTTTTAATCAGACTAATCATCATTAATTTAATAGCAGACGTTCTGGTATAATGGAATTCTCTGTTACTGACAGATAAAATGGCTCCTTCAGCAAACTCTTCTCCCTCATGAGCATCTCAATCTTGACCTTTTGTAGAACTAGATAAACAAACAAAACATGAAACTGGACCCATAGATAGAATAGAGTTAGAACTAAATAGAGTTAGCCTAGAAGAAAAGAGTTCCAACTCTCTGTGATGTAAATCTTTGGTTCACCTACATGGGATTGCACAGGACAAAAAGAAATCTTGTCTGTTTTGATTTACTGCTGCATGAATCGCCTTCAAAGGAAAAGTCAAATCACTAGAGAAAATAAAACACTTGTCAAGCAAATTAAAAATGTGGTCCATTTTCATGGATTGGTAGATGACTATCCTTAGAGTTCAGTTCTGCTTTGGTATGCTGACCCACATGCAGACGTGAACATGAACAGATTATGCTCCTCTTAGGGCTTCATTCTCATCTCTAAAAAGTGTTCTTTACATCCAGGCAAAGAAAACGTTCCAACTGACAATAATTATCACATAGCTGTTATTCTGCTTGCCATTCTGTTATTTCTATCCATGACCATGCACAACCCTATCTCAGGGTGGGGAGCGCAGCAGGAAATAAAATTTGCCTGGCCCCAAATTTACAGTTTATGAACAATGATGAAACATCTGATATGATTAGCAGGCAGCAGCTCTCCCAGTAAATTTAATTATAGTGTGACCTCAATTTATTTTTTATATTTAAAAAAGTATATGCTACAAATAATCATAAAACCATATTTAGAAACTATATAAATTTAACTTTCAAACTGTTTCAGCTTTTGTATGCTTTGTCACACTTCGGGGTGATGTATAAAGGGAWATACAAAGGTCAGCACTATTAGCACATTCAAAACACTTCCATCCACATCTCTGTCCTAATATTTGCATGGATGACATATGAGAGGGCAAAATGTGCCCTAAGTGTTGCCTACGTGCGCCAGAAAAGAGTTCCCTGAACAGAAGCAGCTGCTCCACCAAGAATTAATTCAGCTGTGAATATTCAACTGTTTGTTAGGGCTGCTCTGGAGCTCATGCTTCCCAAACTACAAACACATTACAAACCTATGGGGACAACACTGCATTGGTCTGGATGCTTGTGGAGAAGGCCTTATCTTCTGTGTGTCCAGTGGTTGTTTAATCCCAATCCCACCCATTCCTGAGCACCTGAACCTACCTGGCTCTCATGCTGTGATGCTGCCACACAGAGATATCCCCGTGTTGTTCACAAGACAGCAAGGTGGACCATGAAATGTGTGGGAGCCAGCCATGTTTACAGCCCTCTGGAACCTGTGCTGCTTTTTCCCTTGTAAGCAAAACTTCTTAAAGCCAGAATCAAGGTTTCTGCAATGCATATTTATTCCTGCTAAGACTCTAAACAAATCTGCAGCTCCCTAGAATTGAATTTTAAGACTTGGATTTAGACAAAATATTGTTGGCAAGAATATCTAATCTTTGTCAGTTTTTCTCCAGAAATCACTAGAAAATACCAGGAATTGGTCGTAGCACATTTTTAGTGATTGTGCTGCAAGTTCGAGTGAAGTCAGAGAAACAGATTCTAMGAGTTTTGAGACATTCAGAATACCTCAGAGAAGTGCCCATAACTGTGTCCAGAATATTAATGAGAAACGGATGGTTAGAAGTAGATCTGTAGTGATATAGAGATTCAGTGTCCAGAAATGGTTTCTGACAATAGGACAGACATGTACTTTCTTAAAGTGCTTGGCACTCCTGCCTTCTGAAGGTCAGAGTATTCCCTACCATAGTACTTGTTCACAAGTCTTGTCCAGTGAGGAAAAGTGAAAACTGAAAGGCGAAACGTCTTCCAATATTTCAATGAAATGGAACAATGAGCAGATCTCCACCAAAGCACAAAAATCTGCAAAAAACTTACTTTATGACCAAACATGCAGTCAGTCTGACCAGTTCTTTCCACAACACTACCAAAACTTTCCTTGCAGGAGGAAGTGTTTGAGTCAGCTCTGCAAAGAAAAGATTATCTCATTCAATAAAAGGGCTGAATCTTCTGTTAAATAGCAAMATGTTATTTCTTTGCCTTCCACATAGCCATTCCATACGATCTTAAGAGCTTTCACAGTCATTTATACTCAGTGTAAGACTTTTATCTCTGACTCTCTGGCTTTTTCTCTGCTTACCCCATGAGGCAAGAACTGCTGAATTTAGGGAACAGGAAGACTACAGGGAACTCTACAGGGAACTATAGAAACTGTGTATGTACCTCAGMAGTGAATATCACAATCTTCCAACAAAAGAAACAATTCTGCAAGGGCAGGAATAATAATGATCACAGACTGAGGCATCATAGAAATTTTAAGGGGACATTCAAAGTCCAGGAAGGTAAAGGACTCATATAACAGGTATTGAGACTACAGTGGTAGACAGCAATGAAGGGTAAGTGAAAATATTAATTTGAATATTAGTGTGTGAGTAAGTGAAGAAAAGATTAATTAAATAGCCAAAGTAATAAAATCTTGGAGGTATAGAATAAGAAGAACCCTGAGGGGCAAGAAACTACAATGTAAATGGGGGAGAGAGGTGGGTAGAGGGAGGCTTTTTGCTGTGGAAATGCGAAGGAGATATTGGTATTAGAGCTGAGAAAAATGAACAACAGTATTGTGCAACAGACAGCATGATAAGTAAAAGACAGAGGAATCATTGGTAGCTGAAGCCTAAAAGGTTGAGAAAAAATAATTGGAAAAATTATGATATATAAATATATCATATGGATATCAGCATAGCTATTGCCACCACTGGTAAACTGAAAGTGATTGGCCATTTCATTAACATTTAAATACATGTTTGGGGGTCAAACCTATTTCTCCAGAATTTTTAGGATGAAAAAATCACTAACATTTTTTTCTTTTGAGGAAAACATGCTCTTTTTTTTTTTTTTTAGGCAGAAGAGAAACAAAATTTCACCTAATTGAAACATTTCTTACAACTCCAATTTACATATCGCCTTCCAGAATGAGATATTTGTACATAGGGCAAATTAGCCCAGCAAAGAAACAGTCAAGGGAGTGTTTATCCACTCCARCTAGGATGGATGTAGCTGCTGGCTGCATGTAGATCCTGATGTGCCACAGGAATTAGGCATCCAAATTAGTACTTAGTTGGATTTTGGTCCTCTATATCCAAGAACACAAATATCTCACTCCCCACACTTTCTTTAGGTGCCTAAATGTCTTCAGTGAAGTCTCCCAAGTGCCTGTTATTGCAGATATGCCTGGAATTGCTCCCAACTAAGTCCCCACGAGATCTCATCAGGACATTTTCTTCTGCCTGAGATCCCTGAGGATCCCTGATCCTGAGAGTGCGCGTCTCATTTCCTGAAAGAGCTGAGCTCATCACAAAGCACAAGAGCCAAATGAACTGTCACAGCCAAAGAAGGAGGCCGGTCATAAATTAAGTTCTGCAGTTATTTAATCCTTCCTTATCTCACCAAAGCTGATGCCATTTTTCTCCATTTTTCTGTCATAAAATAATGAAAGAACTACAGCTCTACCCCAGATGTGGGAAACCTGGGTTCCATGTTGCCTTAATCTGAGGGAGTTCAGATCTACTTTTTCCACTTGCAGGAAGACTGCCCTAGTCACCAGTCTTGAGTTCAAAAGATATTGAAGAGACAAAAATGCCCTCCACTCTTCCTCTTGATGTTTTACTGCTTTGCAGAATCCGTACCAAATACATAAATAGCCATTAACCAGAGAGGCAGCGAAGTGCCCAACATTATACCCAGGAAGAGCAACATCTTAGTTTCTGCCCTAGTCCAAGCCTTGAAGCAAGCATGGAAGCCATATTATTTAATCATGAGGATATCGAATAAAAACAAGAAAGCATATCCACCACTTTTTTTTTTTTTTTTTTTTCCTTTTCAAAGAATATCCTGGTGTGTTATGTGCTTTTAAAGGAGTGATTCAGAATCTCTGCTGAATCCAGGCTGAAAATCTCAGTCATTCTGCAGTTCAGTTCACTGAGTTCCTCAGTCCCMAAAAGGAGCAGAGCAAAAGGCGCTTCCCATGGACACCACTCCACTCCTGGCCCTGTTGTACAGCAGCTTAAGCCCATCTGAGTCAGAACTGCTGCACCTCTCCATGAAGGAGCAATGGCAGTGAATTAGTTCARAGAGCTAACCCAGCCCTCCAAGTTAGATGGCTAAGTAAGTTTTCCTTTTGTTTTTGAAGGAGTAACTATCCTACCAAATCAGCTACTTGATTTGGATTTCCATGTGGTTTTAAACACATCACCATAAATCAAAAGTGTCAGGAGACCAGCAATTGGATTTAAGTTGACCTAAACTTAGCTGGCCTAAACTCTGTGGCATCCCAGAGTTCATCCTGAGGGGTCTAATGCTGCCCAGACACTTTACAGTGACTGTGGCTTTCAGGGAGGTGGTCACCAGCATCAAAGTGCTCATTGGGTGTTTGCAGCCTGAATTCTCAGGCTTTATATTTGCTGTCCAGCTGAGCTACACCAGCTGTTGGGAACCTAGTACTCCCCATTGGCTTGGCTTTCTCATTTCCTCGTCTTGTAAATAATGTCCACGTAAACTGCATGATTTCTTTTCTTCCTGGAGCTTTAGTTTTGTTTGGCCCCAGTTCTAACCTTCAGGCCCCTGCTTGTGTCAAAAATATTTAGTTATCTCAGAAAAAATATATAATAATGTGCAATATAACTGACACTGACACATAACAAATAACTGAATCAAAATATCCATAAATATTGTATAGCTATATAGGAGTTGTTGCAGCCCCGCAGAGAGGGACCTGGGCGTCATGGTGGATGACAAGTTGMCCATGAGGCAGCAGTGTGCCCTCGTGGCCAAGAAGGCCAATGGGATCTTGGGGTGCATTAAGCAGAGCATCTCCAGCAGGTCGAGGGAGGTGATTCTGCCCCTCTACTCAGCCCTGGTGAGGCCGCACCTCGAGTACTGTGTGCAGTTCTGGGCTCCCCAGTGCARGAGGGAYGTGGAGCTGCTAGAGAGAGTCCAGCGCAGGGCCACRAAGATGATTAGGGGCCTGGAACATCTGCCCTATGAGSAAAGGCTGAGAGAGCTGGGCCTCTTCAGCCTGGAGAAGAGAAGRCTGAGAGGGGAYCTGATCAATGTATATAAATATCTCAAGAAAGGGAGTGAGGAGGAGGGGGCTGGCCTCTTCTCAGTGGTGGCCAGTGATAGAACTAGGGGAAATGGCCAAAAATTGAGGCACCAAAAGTTCCACAGGAACTTGAGGAAGAATTTCTTAACGGTGAGGGTGACAGAGCACTGGAACAGGCTGCCCAGAGAGGTGGTGGAGTCTCCTTCTCTGGAGATCTTCAAAACCYGCCTGGACATCACCCTGTGCCACATGCTCTAGGGGACCCTGCGTGTGCAGGGGGGGTTGGACTAGATGACCTCTACAGGTCCCTTCCAACCCTAGCCATTCTATGATTCTATGATTCTATAGGTTATGAACTGCTGTTCAGATAAATAAAAATTGTACTTACAGAGCAGATTAAAAACAATGAAGTTGAGTCCTAAATGAGAAAAAAAAATATAATACATATATCTTACATTCAAAAATATGTATATATATGGTACATATAAATTAATCCTTACTTAGATGTTTTGCAGTGAGGTGTTTAACCTAAATCTCTAAGTAGCAAATTCATTTCTCTCTACCCTTCATTTCTTCTTTTTTCCTTTTTTTTTTTTTTAATTTTTCTATTTACTGTAATCTTTTGATACTTCATCTCAGTGAAGGTCTTCCCGAGTCTGGATACAATGGGCAATGAAGGCACAGCATTTGGTCTAGGCACAGATGAGTTCTTCCAGGATTTGTCAGACAATTTCTGAGTCCTTGCTCTCTGAAGAATCATAGAATCACAGAACCCTACAATCACAGAGGGTTGAGGTTGGAAGGGACCTCTAGAGATCATCTCCCAACCACCTAGAGCACGTGGCATACGTTGGCATCCAGGTGGGTTTGGAAGATTGGAAACTATTGTTTAAAAGTGACCATAGAGAAATAATGTACATCATCATTTGCAATTCCAGYAGAGGCTTCCTTAATGCAGACAGGTCCACTTTACAAATTATGTCCCTTCTCAGTACCTTAGAGAAATAGAAAARGAAGATTTTTAAAGTTCAAGTCTTCCTCTGGATATCCACATTTCTTATGTATCTCWAATTAGCCTCTTGCTTAAATGCCTCAAAATCTTATAATTCTATCTACTTAACAATAATATAGGCCTGGAAATTAAATTTGAGTATGAATTTTTTTTATCAGAAAACACAGGTTCATCTTAGGATAGCTTTTTGTGCAAATTATTTAGCAGTCTCATCARAAAAGTCTTGAATCCTAGCTAGGCCATCTGATCCAAAAGAAAAGTCTCTTCTTTTTTTCACCTAACCATATGCTTTTCTGCCTGGATTTAGAAAGCAGGGGCTAAATACAAGCTGGACAGAAAAGAGGCTCAGACTTCGGTGACTTGCATTGCCAGCTTTATATCCACTAACAGTGAGACTGCTGATCACAAGACGGAAAGTACCTTTCACGTTGATGGGGCCTACACGCAAATGAGAAGCCTTGGTTCAAAAGCGGGGGAGACCTTAAAATCATCAACATGCGTGATGAAATGGGAAAATTACTTTGCGCATGAAAAAGTGAAATGCAACATGTCACACCCTACAGTGTTTTAACTCCTATTAAGGCTGTGACTTTAGACAGTTAGCCACAAATGAGGACGTTGAGCCAGGCTTCCTAAATTTTAGATGGCCCTCAGCTGTGGGACCATCTTTCCTCTCKAGTTTGTTGAATATCTCAGATCAGYTAGGCATGGTAGCTGACATGCTCTGSAGGAACTTCCTTTATTGACTCTTTGTTAAAGGGACTGCAGAAWGCTTAATGGCAATGTTCTTTTGTACAATATGAACTCTTGCTTTTAAAGGCCCCTGGTTCATCTATAGACACAGCACTGCCAGATGTGAATCATAGCAGGATTTAGTGYTGTCTCCTATGTAAAGCTAAACACACTGAAAAAATGTCCTCATCTCCATGAATATATTTTCTAAGAAGTTAATGAAAACAGTAAGTCTGTATTGCTGTTTTTCCTGAAAGGAGCATCTTGCTTGTACACTGTTAGGTTAAAGATAAGAGAAATCARTGATGAACTCTGAAAGAGAGATGAAATAAAAATACAGTGTGGTGGCATAGAGAAAGACTAACAAATGTTGAGTACTTTTTAAAACCTTCCATGAAAGTGAGCAAAATGCACAAAAACAGTAACAAAGGAATAAATGGGGAAGCTGCATTCCTATCCATTGCTTCAGTGTATTTTATGTTAAATGAAATACCATTAAATTGGGAGGTGTGGTAAAAGCATATCACTAGAACGCAAAGTCTGCGTGTTCTTTAGATCATATAAACTAGGAATAATCAGGCCAAGTGCTATGAATGGAGTGCAAGCTCCTCCATTCAACAGGATACAGAAAAACATTTCATACATTTTATTATGAGCCAAGTCAACAGGATCTTTTTAATCAGCCTTAATTTTGAAAATATCGTAGTGTTATTTGTGGCAAAATTAGGACAAATAGCATATGTCTTCATCATAGTGACTTCAGCCCTCTTACGCTATAGCAATACCGTTAGAAGCAAACCAACTTTCCTGCATTATCTTTCTGTTAAGTTATATACCAGAGTGATAGCATTCTTACCAGAAAAAAAATGGTGAACACTAAAATGATTAGTCTAAAAATGATTAACTGTTCCCATATTATCTCATTTTCTTAATCTATTGCAGATTTTGATTTCCTTTGGTTTGTGTCTTGAGTGCCATAACTAAAAAGTCATATATTGGTCAAATATGAGGAAAACAGCCTCTGTATCTGAAGACAGTTCTCAACTAGTCTGTTTCTGGATTAATGTAATGGTCATTTGTAGCTGGATTAGGWAAAATTGTGGATTAGGTACTCCATTTTAGAGAAGTTCATCCTTTCCAGAAGACATGGTATGTGGGAAGTTTTTTAAAATCTTTGTCTTATTAGCTTGCCCAAAGCMAATGTGCAGAAGTAACAGATGTAAATCACAAGATGATTAATGAAAATGAAARTTTTCATGCCCTAGGAAACAACACTGTACATCATTTAGCATGAAATGGAAGACCTTGAATCTCTCTCATGTAATTCTGGTGACAGAATCTGACTTGGTTCTAAGAAAGAGTGTTTTTCTCTTGATTAGACTCCATAAGTTCACGCAGCTAATGGACTTTCAAGAGCTAAACTACTAGAAAGAAATAACTACTGCAGGAAACCAGGMTGGGATTATTCCTGAAATCTGTGGTCAGTCGATTAAAATTGATGCTGGCTTCTCAGCATCACTGATTCAGATTTTCTTCTGACATGATGCTAAAGCATAACTCATCTTTGCAGCAGGGCTCTGCCAGCAGAGCCCTGTGATTGAAGTATAAACACTTACTGAGTAGCAGTGAAGAATTGGGAGAAAGCATGGAGTRTAGGGAAAAGGAAGCAGAAAAAAGAAGAGACTAATCTGCCTTTGAGAAGGAAAACAGTGTGAACACCTGGAAACTCCTGCATGACAGCATATATCACCCTTTTTAACAAGGAATTAACTGTAAACTGTCCTCTGCATGTGCCCCAGGARTAATCCTAAATCATTTTGGAAACACCATGTGTCCAAGCTATTGCTTGGCTTTTGATAGAAGTAGTCACTTTGYTTCTGCTTGTTCTATAATGATTTGACATCTTGAATGTCAATATCAAGCTTCTTTACTATCAAGCAAATAAAGCACAAATTTGAGTTCCTCTATCATACCCTCATGTACTCATCATAAGTAAAAAAGCAAAGGATGCCCATTCCAAGCTAAAAACTTTGTGCTGCCTCACATTCTTCCTGCTTTCAGAAAAGTAAAATAAAATAAATATCCATATTTAATATGAAGAGCATAACATTTTAACTGGGGAAAATCTTGAAATCCAAGAACYTTTTTCCAAGAATCCTTCTTTCCTTTGTCATAGACTCTTCTTGCTTTCTGTGATATTAGGAAACTTGATTCTTAGGTGCTTGGAAGTTGATTAAACTTCTGTGCAGGTACAAATGATGAGGTCTAATGCATAAAGGTGCTTTCATACTAAATAAATAGTGGTTTTACAATAGTTTACATGGAGCTAAATCAGAATTGTATTTAGGCAGCTTTATTGCTCCACTGGTTAAAATGACTACTCTTTGGGATACACTACAACTTCTCTTTAAGTTATCCCTCTACTCCAACAGTTCATGTAAAGCTCACCACTCACTATTTACTTTCTCATTTTAAGACACCTTTTTGTATAGCTTTCCCAGGATAACACTAACAAAATTAATATTGCTGTAGATGTATTTGTGATTCAATATCCATAGAAAGGAGCTATACAAATAACAAGTATCTTTCTCATGAAATAAGTACCACTGAAATCTTTTAATCTTTAAGGCAGAACTTTCCAGGAAGCAGTCGCTGTGCATCACTCAGTTTTGCCGCGCTCACCCATTCAGTGATCCAAAGTTAATGCTTCTAGGCAGCTCATGCACTGCAATGTAATGAGAACTAAATATCTTATAATAATCTTCAGCATACTTGATCATGGTCACTCTTCGTCTACCTCTGTTGGCATGGACATGAGTAACTATATGGCATTTTATTATTCTTGAGTAGAAGAACTTGGTTTGCGCAGATTTACTCTTATTTTAAATAAATAAATAAATAAATAAATAAATAGAGAGATAGATAAATAAACCCTGAAAATCTTATAGTCCATTTGCCAAGGTCACTGGGTTCTCATCGTAATCCTGGCATATAAAGCAATGCTAAGAACAACCCTTTATGCCAGTTTTGGAATAAACTTAACTTATAGTCCGTGATAAATAAACATGAACACATAAAAACTCCAGATAGTTCTAAATTACTAACTGTTGATTTGTTGTTAACCACTAAATATTGTGCCTTACACCCTCTCTTATCACTAAAGACTAAGTAAACTTCTGAAGTAAGTCTGATCTCATGCAAGAGCAAGTAGCAATATGCTAGTCAAACACATCTTTCCCATTCATATGTGATTTATCTTTTAAAAATTTAAGTTGAAATTAGCACTAATGTCTGCACTTGCTAGTCTGTTGTGGACAGACTCCACAGGACAGCTAAAAACTTTGATGCTGATGCAAACTGATCAGAAAGAAATGATGGTCTTGTTTCTTCCAGTTTTTCAGGTCATCTTTGTGACCTGAAAGACTCTGCCAAATTTTAAGTCAAATTTGTCATTGCAAAAAGAAACACCTATGCCACTCTAGGTATTATATAATAATATATAATTATATAATACCTAGAGGTATTATATAGGTAATACCTATATAATTATACCTAATATATTATATAGGTAATACCTAGAGCATAGATGCTCTGGCTTCTCTTCCACATTGTGCTCGCATGATTCTACTCCTTTAGGCTAAATAATCTTGTCTACTTGTATACCCAAAAGGGCATGAACTAATCAGTTTACTTATGCTAGACATCTGCAATGGAGAAAGTTAAGTAATCATGATGTCTAAATATTCTGTTTTTCTTGTCATTGACGGACAGTTAGAGTAACTGCCTTGTTTCCTAGTTACTATGTATTTGCTTTAGAGAAGGAGTACACTGCAATGCCTTTTTCTGTTCTGCTTGCTGAGCATATGTAACTTCTATTAAATAGAAAAGCTTTGGTAACCTAAAAACCTTTTGTTTGTAATAATATTTATTTTAAGTTAAATGCCTAATTTGCTATGAGAAAACACTGATTTCTGGAGTAAAATAACCAGGTATACCTCACTGAATTTATAACAAGATCAGTTAATTAGAGCCAAATTTATGGTACTTGTTCATAAGCCAACATGGTTTGAGTACAAGATGCGCTCTAAATGTATTCTCTAAATATTGGTTTGTTTTTCTGCAACCAACTATTTACAAATTCTATAACTTGAGCTCTGATTTCTCCTCTCAATTGTTTTTCCCTTTTTAGTCATGCCACAGCAGTTTTCCCTATTCATGTGGAAACACTCAGGGTTTTTTTTTTTTCCAGCACAACTGCTTGAAAACATGATAAATTAGATTCCAGATGAGAATACAAGTTTTAAATCTAGAAAATTGGTAGTTTATAGGCAAGTGGGAAATTGATATTACCGTAAAAGGATTGCAGTCTGCTTAATTTACTGGATTTTTTGGGATTGGTTCACGTGAAGACCTGAACAACTCCAATATAAAATGAAAACAGAAGCACTTTTCCTATGCCATGAACATCTTTAATATTTTAAAAAAGCTTCTGTCCTAGACTAGTAGAAAAACTATCTATCTAAAACATAGATGTGTTTCTTGTAAAAAAAGATGTGAATCATTTACTGAAATAATGATTTTTAGAATCCTTTTTCAGTATAAACTGATTAATTTTGACCCAAAGGTATCTTTAAATGAAAAATTGGCTTCCATTTTAAAACAAACAGAAACAAATAAAGGGAAGAAGAAAAAAGACTGAAAGTCACATAAGCGAGATGCTTTGGCAAGTTCCAAACTTTCTTTAAAATAAAATAAAAAAGGACATCTGTCAAAAACAATCCCTTCACGAGTCAGTATTGGTTTTGATGAACACAGACTTTTCTAAATAATGTTTAATTGAAAAAATCATGACCATTCTTACTCCAGATTGACATGGGAACTGGCTATAGTTGAATACTTTGCAAACGAAATACGATATTTTCACAACCCAAGGAAGAAAAGCAAGTTGGGAAGGGAGGGCATAAAATAAAGATGATGTTATACAAGTCAACTTTGTTCCCAGAAAAATCTCTTAGTATGTATAAAGTATTACTGATTTTGTTTGCTATAAGAGCAAGGGRAACCCTCATGGCCAAATTGGGATTACTTCATGCCCTGACTGTTGAAAGCATCTGCACTTATTAATATGTCCTTTGCAGTGCATAGCATTAGTATCTCAACTTGAACTGTGCCAGTGGTTAAAAAGTTGAAATTTCACAGGGGAAAAGGAGTCATCATTTCCTCATTAAAATGAGGAAAAAAAAATCTATTCAAGATTTCCCATTTCTTCTTAGTGAGGAAGGTGAATGCTTGCTAAACGTCTTAATGCTAATTGCAGGGCTACAGAAAAGTGCCTATTTACACATACAGAGCTTCACCCTCCTATTGTAATATCCTAACAGAATATTTCTTGATTAAAAGCTTTTAAAGCATATCACATTCTGGGCTAAATTTTCAGGGAAAAAAAGGGGGGGTGGGGCTGGGAGTTTTCTTTGATGTTGCAGCACCTCCCACCAGTTGCTGCTGCTGCTGGGGCAGTTCTGCTGGTCTCCCTAGCAGAAGGGGAGACAAGGTGCACAGGGATGGATGGCAACATGGTTTGCAGCAGGAGCTGTACCAGGAGAGGTGGGAAAAGTGCAGTGATAAGAGCAGTAGCAAAGGAGGCTGGTACAAATAGGGAACAAATGGGAATTTTTGCACTCCTAGAGAGAGGAAATGAGATGCTGGAGATATTTCAAAAGCTTTTTACTCCATCAAATCAAACTCTTCTTTTTCTTTTTCCAGCTAACACATACCAGGACCATAGTGATTACAATCATTCTGTGCAATTTGCAATTCCTGCCTTCTAGTCACAGACTTTTTTGAGRTAGAGATAATTAATCTTTTCCTCATGCACTTGAGAATGCATTGGGATATTCTCCAAGTCTCTTCTTTAGCAGACACCTTTGGTCCCCAGGGGAGATTTGTTCACTACTACAAATCACTCACTTTTAGCATGCAAATCAATATGTTTAAAGAGAGCCTGAATAAATTACTTTGGGAATCTCAGTGAATAATTCTTCTTTAAAAAGAAAGCAAATTCTCCTTGGGAAGGAATGAATCACATAAAATTCTGAAGCAAAACCAACAGAATGGACAGAGCCCTCACTAAAACAGACTTGCTTCCAATGTGAGTTTTAGGGGCCTGTTAAAAAGATGGAGAATTCTCAGGTTTTTATTACGGTGACAGATTTTCTTCTTTYTTCTGCAATAGCAAAAATAAGCCTCCTCTGTGTAAGTCTCACTGATGCTGAAGATCCAGATTTACCAAGAGGGCTCTAGATCACCGCGTGAGCTTTAGCAGGTAAATGAGTCCACCAGGTGTTACCATGTCCCTTTCCTGACTTGAGGACAGAGAGAGAATATGAATGTCTGCACGGTGGGAATACTCATAACTCCTGTATAATGACTAAATCTCTTTTATCTCATTTCTAAGAATGCCAGTGAGAAAGGGGAGGRGAAGGAGAAGGAAGGACATGGGGGAATGTAATAACTATAAATGGCTTGACCCAGTCCCAGTTTGGTTTATTTCAAGTGTACCTGTGCCTATCAAAAGGCTATATGAAACACAGACTTCAGAAGTAAGACYGCTGAATGCAAAGTAGCGAGGCGCAGAGGAAAAGTCTTTAGAACTGCATGCRTGCCACTACGGAGTGGCTGACATTACTGATCTGTGTGAGAAAATCCATAAGTGGTGTGAGTAGGAAAGGATTCATTCCAACAAAATTTTTCTTCTGTATTAATTTGAACTTGCAGAGGTTAAAAGCTGATACAATTGCCAATAGAGTTTTTCAGACTGTTTTTCATCTCTGAGACAGAAATTAACTTGAGCAAAAATGATACCCTCCACCCCTCAAAGAAAGGCTTTGTTTTTAAAATATTTTTGTTCATCTCAAATTGTTGAAAATACTCTGCAAAGTTGCTGAATTTTGATTTAGAAATACTGAAACATCATTTGTACAACTCCAATCAAAATAGTTCAGGTATGTTTTGCTGAATAACACTCTTCTATTACGTCAAGATCTCTTCTTCCCAGACAGTACTTCCCACAATGCACTAGCAGTAGTGACACTTGATGCATTATGTGATCTGGGCAGAGGGGGAAAYGGTGCATCACAGGAGATAAATCTAGCAAATGCTCCCCAGGATTTAGGAAATTTGTGAATCATGGCATTAGTGGCAGAAACAATCTCATATTGAATTTAACAAATCTAAAAGGGGATAGGATTCCCCCCAAACAAAAGCTGAGATTGCAGCCAGCAAAATCTGTCCATCAGCAGCACCATACCTTTAATGGAAACCCTTAATGATCTAAAACACCAAGTTCCAGTAGTAACAGGAAATTCTGACTAGTTCTTGACGTAATCAGATTAAGTATTGTTCAACAATTTTTCAGCAAGACACAGCTCTTTATTTCTGCAGAATCGTTTCAATTGCAATTTTTAAACTGTATAATTGAACTTGAAAATACCTCTGAAAAAGTTTTTACTACATTCTATCATCATCAGCGTTCAGTATGTATTTATTTTGCTTCTCATCATATTTATCTCTCTGTGAATATATATATAAAGGCAGTTGTGAATATTATCAAGCAATGCCTAGGTGTTTCAGGATAGTGTAGATTATTTGGAAGTCTTAGACTTATGATTATAGGATATCTGAAGAATTCATAAGAGATAGAACAATTAGTACAGAACAACCTGCTACATCACCTACACAATTTTTCATAAGTCATTTTTTGTTCAGCTGAAATAGTTTTCCTTTTGGCATACGTGGTATCAGAGGAGTACTTACATYACTTACATTAACTATATTCAGATTATCTGGAATTATTAGTCAACTTGAATAATTTGCCTGGAAACGTTCCTTTAACCACTTCCTGTTTGTGTCTCATTAAAAACAGTCTGTACATGATAGGGAAGGATGGCAGATGTATTTACATACAAATACAAAGGAAAAAAACAAATCTCCCTCATGTTGCCCTGTTCCTACTCCACTAAGAATTGCTTATGAAGTTATTTCCATTATTAGACCGTACTGGARGAGCCTATTCCTGCAGTTCTTTCTGGCAAGCTGTATCTTTAGGGGGGCTAAAGAGGGAGCGCGCTGGAGCAGGGACCATTCAACAAGCTTGGCAGAGGTTGTGCAGTGAAGAACTAGTGAGGCAGACCACAGGGAGGAAGCCAAYCTCAGCCAGACTCTGGTCCTAGGGCAGCCAGGGAAGTAGTGGAAACTGTTACTGTAAATGTGGTGTAAAAAAGTGGATCATCCTTCAATGAGATCTGAAATTCTGGGAATGGGGAAGGCTAATGGAAAAGTTTCACACCTTCTTTTATGTCATCAAGAATTGGCGCTATCTGAAAATGAAGTCAGGCAGAAGTGTTCTTGTTTCTGGAAGTACTTGCTACTGAAAAGATCTAGGCAGGGTTGTTATTGTTTTTGCTAAATTGAACAAAGAAGTCTAACTACAAAACTGTATTCAAAATCTGAGACACACAAAAATGAATCCTAGATGCAATTTATTCTTAAATCAGATAAAACAAACAATTCAAAATTGAGTTAATGACTRGTCTAAATTTCAAAGGTAGTTTTGGAAAAGTGATTTCCTGAAAAAAGACTAGACTAGGACTACAATTTGGGACAAAAGCCTTGGGCTGCATAAGATTCAGATTTTTTTTCTTTTTTTAATATGATTGAAAAGGAAGTGCCACTGACTAAGTTTTGAATGATGAAGTGTCCCTAAAYAAGTTTTGAATGATGAGCAGGACCTGATACTGTTCACAACAACAAAAAATAAAAATGCAGTTAAAAATTAGGCTGGATGTAGAACAGTGTTTAGAGCTCAAAATCTCAGAACTCCATATACAGCACCCTGACTGCTTAACATGGAAAAAGAATGGAGGAGCTACTTTGGTTTATCCTCTTTGGAAGAGTCACCAATCTCCAAGAGAGTCAGAGGGGTATGCCCTCAAACATATCAATCRCCTTATTGATAAGAATTCTTCCTAACTATCCTGGACATCACTGGAATAAATGGATTGGATTATTAACTGCAAATATATGGAATATTCAATTAGCTGATATCAACTACTGATCCACAAATCAATATAGTGCTAGCACAGAACAAAAATAACRGATAGTAAAAAGTAAACAGAAAATCGGGCTTCCAGAACGATCTCCTTGCCACTAAAGGATAGCTAAAAATGAATGGAAAAAACATCACTTGTGCCCCCACAATATTCTGTGTGGAAAAAAACATAGGTCTAGTATCTGCATATCTTTTCTACTTGTGGTAAACAGGGAGCTGTCCTCCCTCCAAAAGAGACTTCAAGTGGAGCAGTCCAGAGATGTCTGCCTCACATCCCCTGAGGGTGCTGCATCTTCCCCCCACACTAGCCTATGGGTGTTCCCACGTGTGTGAGCGCTCCTCTGCAGCACATGGCAGTTACTGCAGCCAGTCTCTCCTAACGGAACTCCATAACTCCTGCAACCTTTTATATTCCCATTGTCCATATTGTGGAAGGAAACCTCTTCAAGAGACATTTATTATAAGTAGCAAAGAATGGCAGACTGGCATTACGCATGCTGACGTGTCAAATTTGCCAGGAATAAATGCTGAGTTTTGCTTTTTCAGTCTTGCATTCACTGAATGTGCCAGAACTTTGCAAGAATCATGAGTCAAATMTAAAACATAAGATGAAAGCATCATTTAGCTCAAGCACTCCTGAAACAAAGCAGTGGCCTCTTTTATAAAGAAATGTTGTGTTTAATGTCCATCTGTGAAGCCTCCGTTCTTATTAAGTGCTGCACTTAGTAGCACAGTATTCAGGTATCAACAAGGGAAGGAGCATAGTAGATCTCTAAGGCTGCACAGATATGTTAAATATTTACCATTTGTCTCAAAGAATAGACGTACTTATTTATCTGTAGCGAGTGTAATGTTGTTTTTTCCTTAGTGAGAGCTACAATGTCAGAAGAATCACTGATCCACAGTATGCAACCCAAAAATCATCCATATTAAGCAACCTTAAGTCTAACACTTAAAATAAGGATAGATTTTCAATTAATAAAATTAAATCCATGCAGTTTTTTATGTTTAYGTTTTTTAAATGTATCCCCACAATCCTTCCTACCCAAACAGGTTTTAAAAGTAAGAATGATTTAGAGATGCTTCCCTTCTTCAAAGTAAGGGCTTTACTCTTACTTTGCTTCGAATGGGAGAGGTTTTTATGACTTGGTTCAGTGGTCAAAGCATAATACAATCACTGAATGCTTTTGAAAGTTCTACCATACAGAACATGTTGTAATTTTCAGGGGAAAAAAAAAAGTCTCGGTCCATAACAAGCTTTGACAAGTTTTGTTTGCTACTATCATTGGCCGTAATTTCTATCTTAGAAATGGTTTCATTATTCTTTTATTGTAAAGAGTTTTGGAAGGAGAGATACTATAGATAGCTCATACAGAGATTTTATGACATTTTTAATAACATACAAGTGTTATAGAAAGACATATTCTGGAGGCAAATCTGCACCCATCTGAACAGAATCAAGTGAGTCCATTAAAAACAAGCATAAAAATTTTCGGCTGAAATGAGAGTTGGATAAGACTCCTCAGCCTCCTTTTTGAAAGGATTTTTTACTTCTTATGAGACTAAAAGCAAAAAGTCTAAAAACTTCCTGTTTCTAGCAGTCATTGCCTCTTTCAAAATGAGACCAAAGTMGTTTCTAATACTTCTTCCTTAGCCTGCTGTCAAGCCTGCTGTTAAGCCTTGTGGCTTTTCCAGTTTTCACATTTTCCTGTTTTGCTGTAGAACTTTTTCCCTTCCATTAAGCATGAGATGAAGCTGCATAAATAGCAGGACTGATGGATATGTAAAATTAAAGCATGGTGACCYCTGGCCCTGCTTTACTCCATATAGCTGATCTAGACAATAAGGACAGTTCTCCTTCCAYACACTTCCCCAGCACCAAGAAGGCCTCACAATGGCTCTGTGCCTTTGACTTGAAGGCTGAAGATAACTGCAAGAAACATTTGCATGGACCTTAGCTATGGTTGGAGAACAGGCATTGATCGTTCAGTTGTGAGACTGTTGWAAGCTGTACTGGTGAACTTTTCTCATCTATACTGCTCAAAGCTCTTCATATTCATGTGGTTTGCGACTTTTTGTTTTCAATTCCTAAACAAATGATGCTTGGGAGACCATGTTGTTTGCCTGCCTGCCCGCCCTTCTCCACCAAGTTTGTGCGTGTCAGTTGATTTCAACTCAACRGCAAGTTTTAAGGACCGTCTCAAAGACACTTCATAAAAAGTAAATGGAAGAAAGGAAGAAAGAGCATCCAAGTGAAGGAGAGAGGTCCTCTTATGGAGAGAAAAACTGATTTATAAGCTTAACTCCTGCTGACCAACACAGAATGCTTATAAATCCCCCAGCTACTGGAAAAGATGCCATGATGGCTCTCTGAAGAGATTCTTAGATATCGCAAGACTTAAGACAAAACTCTTAGGAAATCATTTATTTATTTATTTATTTATTTATTTATTTATTTATTTATTTATTTATTTATTTAGGTTCAGGTGATCACACAGTTGTTTAACTTGGGTAAATACAGAAATCACAGTTACTCAGACAGAACCTAGGTGGGGAGCCTCAGTAAAATTTGGCCCTTGCACATGCAGAGTTCACTCTCAGGCTTCCCTCATTCCGTGTCCTCTTATGGATGCCACAGCAAGGTCCTCCTTTTGAAGAGAGTTTGAGATGAAAATGAATGTGCAAGTCACTACACTGCTTAAYGGCTAGGAGAGGGTAGGTTTGCAGAAAAGTGAACCTGCAGGTAATTGGCTGGGTCAGCTGTGCTATGTCCATAGTTCTTTCTAATCTACTTAATGCTATTGTTTAATATATGGTTGACAGGCTGCCCAAAGCACTTGTACAGGTCTTTTAAATTATTAAAACATTATTTTGTCTGCTTATCAATATAAACATATTTTTCTAAAATTCAGCAATTCAGCTACCTAATCATATTTCACTATCAAGAAGGAAATATACCTCTTTCTACAAAGCTTTGTGATTTATTTAATGCTATGAAGTACTAGATACAAGGATGATGATGAACTGCCCGTATGAAACCAATATTGTGCGTGGCAGTAAATAAGAACATTAAGCAGACTGCACAGTTTTTGTAGGGAGAGGAGAGATATACCAGACATTCACATCAAGCTTCATTTAGTAATCTGTGAAGGTGACATGCCAAGAAGTTTCATTTACTGATCTTTAGGACTCTATTTATCMAAGTTAAATCAATTCACCCTATGTCATTGCATACTCAGATGTAAGAATTAATTTACTACCTTGCTGTACAGTAAAATAGCTCATGATTCTAAGTTTGTGCTAATGCTCAAGATAAGATTAGCAAACTGGTAAACATACAGATCTAACTGGATGTGGCACTTTCACATTAAAGTTTGCGTTTATTCAGAGATTTCAAAGGTTTCAAGTTTTCCTGGTGTGTTTCTATTCTGCCTAGTTTGCCTTTGGGCATTAGATTCTTTGATACTGATATAATAAATAGATGTGGATTATGATAAGTTATTAAATTTACATCACAGCTGAGTAGCTTCAGGTTTACYCTTTAAACTTTAGAAAACAGAAATGTTAAAAATAGACCTTTTATATAATATTTTTTGTACTTTCCTTATAAATGGACTCCAGAAGATTCCTCTGTCTTTGGATATACTTTGCTTTTTCTGGATACAAAATTATTTGCAGCTCTTTTTCCTTCTTAAGCTTTGAAACATATGTAGTAGCACCACAGCCTCCCCTAAGCACGTACGGCTGCAAGTATAGCATTATAACATCATATAACTTCTGGAATACTACTTGCTCTTGTTCTATATCTTCCAAATTCAAATATCCTTTCTTGGAAGGACAAAAGGTTGGATTCTTTTTACTCTGATTTGTATTAAGTATTTACGTAAATGTTAAAAGAGTAAACTCACATCCCTGATAGGGGAAACAAAGGAAGGAAAACTGCTAAGCTGCTATATTGTAGGTAGGTTTTTTTTTTCATTGCTTAAGAAAATAAAAATCCTCCATAGTTCAATCAGATTCTGCAGGAAAGCCTATTTTATTCTTTCCTGTTACTGAATATCTTTTTCTGTTAGTGAAACAAACAAAAAAAATCAACTYGCCATGAAAAAAAATCTATATTTTTTAAACTGACAGATTAAAAATTGACTGTGGGAGGAGAAAAGGTGGGGGAGAGAAATCATAATTGTTTTTGTTTTCATTCACCGTATTGCCATATATAACCCCCATCACACARTATGATAACTAGCTTTCGAGATTCACAGTAATTTGAAAATGTCTCAAGCCTTATGCCTTAGTGTGGTATTTTGGCAATCTCCRTGAACTTAGAGATATCAGTTTGGCAGTTTGGTTGTTAGGATCTGTTATACATCCATAGCTGACTTTTGTTGTGTTCTTGCATCCTACCTCTACACTCAAGAGGAACAGGATTGTGATAAGAATGCCCACTAACTATTGTGATGAAGTACCAGCAACGACATTAACCGTGGATGTGAACTGTGAGGAGCTCCAGAGAAACCCAATTTTTCAGAGAAGCTAACAAACAGCAAGTTAATGAGTATTCATACAGATGAGGCAGCTACTCGAGAGGAGGAGGTAGGCAAAGCAAGCTGCATYTCCCTGCATGGGAAGCCTTCCAACAAGGAAAAGGATAAAGCAAGGACAAGGGAGAAGAAACAAAACCTACTCCTTTTTGCAGAAAGGACAGTGAATAAGTCATACAAATCTCCTGAAATAACAAAGGGATCTACCTGGAAGYCTGTTTTGAGGTTTCTTTGTTTCCTCCCCCACCCCAAAACTCTCCTTATTTCCTGTGCTGTCTAGTGGCTCTGAGGGATGAACTGTAGTGCGCCTTGCTGCGTCAAGGTAAGGCACATCTGCTTGCTGTGTCTATTGCTCTGCAGGTTATCAGCTTCACATCAGAGCTGTCAGACATCTCAGGCAGTGGAAGCCGGTGTCCTTGGGAGAGGAAAGGAAAGGAGACTGTTAAAAGTTGGCTGAACTAATACACTGGAGCAACTCAGGAGCAGGCAGATGGTTCCATGAGACTTCTATACTGCTGTGTGCAGCCTACACCACTGCACTGGTTTATTACTGGTGAAGGCCGAAGAAAGCTCAAAAAACGTAGTGTCATCATTGCATCATTGTAAAAAAAAAATCTGTGATGCCTTTTTTTCTTCTTTCTTTCTTTCTTTCTTTCTTTCT
>PTEX01000046.1:2568410-2585869 GCA_003342815.1 Eudromia elegans | reverse complement strand
TTTTTCTTTTTTTTTTCATCTGCTATCAGGAAATCTTAGAAGAAAATAACTCCAGGACCTTGACCAGTGGTTCCACTACCCAAAGACGTGTCACACTTTGGGCCTGCTTCAAATTTTTCATGATATCCAGGCAGGATTTTTATGTTTTTGATCAAAGTAAATATTGCTGCTGAAATGTTTATTTTGTTAAGGTATATCTACATATTCATTCAAAGTACCCCAGAATAGAAAGCTTTGTGTCTCTTTTTCTATAACTCTGACAAGTATCAAAAATTCTCCCACTGATGGCTGTCAGGATACATAACTTGTCATCGCTTAGATATCCACTCTAATCCTTGGTTCAAAATGAACCTAACCCAAATTTTAGACAGTGAAAGTCTTCTGTCTTCAGTATTTGTTTGCTGTTCTACTATCTTCCCAATATGCTCAATTCTGCTGTTTATTTCATGCCTGTTTTTCCTGTAAATKTCTGCTTGCTCATGAGTAGCAGAAAGGGAGAAAAGAGCCCTCTRTAGCCCCTCCTTTGGCTTTCCAGGGTTTGCTGCTGTGATCAGCAGCTCCTACGTCCTTCTGAACTGCTGAAGTCCCAGCTAGTGCTCAAAAATAGCAGTCAAGGGTGAGGAGCTTGGGGAGTAGAGGGAAAGTGCACAGATCACACGGATCTGAAGAAGCCCTGATGCAGCATGTGGCTGCAGCGCTCACTGAAGCTTTGGCAGCTTCACAAACCATTCTGTTAATAAATAAAGGAACCGTTTTCATTTTATAAGTGTGTAATCCTTTCATGTTACMCAGCATGTAGGACATAAAACTTGGTAGCAGCAGATGGTAAAGTGAGAGTCACTACTAGGGAAGTGTGACTAACAGGAAGRCAGAGCAGCATCTAAAACAGAGCAAACAAGCACCTGGAAAGAGTTAGACCAGTGGAAATGTGGGGTTTCRGGACAAGAAACCTTCTCCAAGCGTGCAAGCAGTAGCAGTTTCTATAAAGAGCTGGTCATGAGAGGTGAAGAAGAAAAAATAAAGGCAAAGCTTCCTAACTATCTTTGTGCAAAGAAGAAAGGGGGAGATGTGAAGAAACTGCATCATCACTGACAAGCATAAAGTCTGAAACACAGAAACGGGTCATAATGAAAAGCGGAGAAAAAAAGGTTTTGTTTTGGTTTGGTTTTAGATATTTTTGCCTAATATATAGAAGCACAGAGAGAATAGACACACATCTGAAGACATCCTCCTGTTGGAGGATACCTCAGAAGTCAGTCATAAGCACAGTGAACTTAAAATCAGCATGATAATCAAATTTCTGCTTGCTTTATAATGGAAGGCTACTTCTGTCTGAGCAAGGACTTCTATTTCTGGTGCAAATCTGAAAAAAAAAAGAAGTCTCAGAAGTAGAGGATGAAAGCCTACATTCTACAGTGAAGAATGTAGATTATGTCACTTCAGAAAGTAGAATTATGTGAAAGGTGGTTTCGGAAAATCTCTTTTTACACCAGAACYATTTTCCTAATGCCTCCTTTGCTTTTCTGTCTGCAGTAGCGTGTGCACACTAAATAAAAGTTGTGTGCATTTCTCTGATTAAAAGCTGTAGTCATTTATGCAAATTTGCTGCCATTTCCGAAGCTGGAAATTTGCCAGTGAGGTCTTACGTGCAGTGAAAGTACTTCACCAACATTAAGGCTTGTTCAGACATTTGCATTGTGCATGCAAATCTTTTCCCCTTATGTTAACTACAAAGTCTTGTACTGTCCTTATTCCTATAATTTTTCTTAAATTTCTGCTGAAATTGCAAGGAATCTGTGTAGTTCACAAGATCATAATTCAAAAGAGGATTTGACTTTTCATGCAGAAAACTGGCTTTGAACTCAGAAAAGCTTATTTAGAAGCTACAGCACTGACAACTGCAGTAAAGCTTTCTGTGTTGTTCTCAGGAGTTCTAAAGAGTGCCCTCTTTATGAGGAATGTCATGGACTTTAACAAACACTTCTTTAATTTTCCAGTARTATGTCAAGCTCAGTATTTCCCCCTTCTGAGAAAAGTATTTTTAAGCTATCTCCAGTGTAGTAACATTGTGTGTCCCAGTCAGCTTCAACCATGCTAACCACCACCAACAAACAAATAGCTGTAGCAAAAGATGGGATTTGCAGATGTTTCTCAAATACATACAAATGAAAACAGAACGATCAAAAAGATAAAAAGGTTTCCTGATGAGTTTTACATTTTGCTTCTTATAAAATGTTCCTGAAAGCTGCAGAATGCTCTTCATCATAATTTTTGTACAGCTCCTTAAGAACCTCATGCAGAAAACACAAACTTTTCAATAATATATTACTGTCAGGCTTAATGCTTTATTAGTGAATAGTAATGTCTGATTTAGAAGTATGAATCCATATCTGTTTGATAATGTAGACTTAAACAGGGTTTCCTAAGGATACTCAGTTCACCATAAAATAATAATAACAAATTTCCTACACTCTTTATGATCTCAAAGGCTGTGTGGCAAAGTCAAGAAAGGAATATTGTACACAAGTTAAGGTTTTTGTAATGTTTGGAAAAATTGCAGTTTCAAGTTACACGGACATTCACAGGGCAGTGTTCTGCTCTAMTGAGACACCTTCCTGTCCGAATGCTTTCTGCTAAGCGTGATGTTTGTTCTGAAAGGCTTTAGAAAGAGTCAAAAAAGGTGCAGATTAGAGGACTGGACAGAAGAACGGTATATGTTCATAAGAGGTTCTTTGCTGAGTTGTACTAACTAATAGAAGAGCAAGAGGTTTTGCTATAGACACTCAAGTTGCCAATTCCCAAAAAGAAAAATTTAGCAGGTACAATAACCTGTTCTCTGACCCTAGAAGTATTTGAACAATAAAGCTGCAAAGGTTACTATCAGTAGAAGGTCTGCCTACTATAGAAGAAGAATGATGGAATGGAGGCAGTGGGGAATCTTGAGTGCTTCAAGCTATTTAATAGAGAAATAAATTGCTTCCATGGCATGATTCTGCCAGTATGGTAATCAGAACAGGAGCATCAGAGTTAAAAGCAATGGACRGCTTGATGTATGCATCTAGGCTTTTTAAATTAAAAGCCTTAATATGTGCATGCCCATTTTGGCTGAATTCAGAGACTGTGTGCTGAATTAGACAGTCCATCAATATGAGGTATTCATGCATTATGAAACAGYTGCTGCTTTGATTTTAGTTCAGGTATTCAGAGCATCTCACTTGTCTCAAAAATCTGTTAAAAACTTCATTAAGTAAATCTGTTAAAATTTGGAGTTATAATTCAAATATCAAGATGATTACTATTAACTAGAATGTTTTTTAAATGCCTTTTGCATTCATCTTTCCTTCCAAAACTGAGATTCTTAAAGATGAAAACATTTCAGATTTTAATTGATTRAAATTTGCCATGCTATGTTTCCATGCTATATTTAGAGCAATTAAGGAAAATTAAGTTCTATTGTTAYCAATAGTTTATAATCATTCTGCAAAAGACTGTTGGATAATTTGAAAAAAAGTAAATGGAGCCATTAGGAGAGCRAAGGTTGCTCACTCAATTACACTTACAGTAGACTCACTCTTCTCTGKTTTTTACAGGAATTTATTTGTGAAATATTGAATGACCATCATGACTCAGTGTCGTAAGAGAGAATGTATTCATGTCAAGGTTTCTCTTAGATAGGTAGACCAGTATGAATGTCAGTGAGGCTGCCCCTCAAATACTGAGTTCAGTTTTGGGCTCCTCACTACAACAAGGACATGGAAGTGCTGGAGYGTGTCCAAAGGAGGACAACGAAGCTGGTGAAGGGGCTGGAGCACAGACCTTATGGGGAGCAGCTGYGGAAGCTGGCGTTATTTAGTCTGGAGGAGGCTCAGGGGAGACCGTATCGCTGTCCACAGTGACATGAAAGGAGGTTGTAGTGAGGTGCAGGTCGATCTCTTCTCTAGAGTAAATGMCTTTAGGACAAGAGGAAATGGCCTCAAGTTGTAGCAGGGGAGATTAAGGTTAGACATTAGGAAAAAATTCTACATGGAAAGAGTGGTGAAGCACTGGAACAGGCTGCTRAGGGAAGCAGTGGAGTCACTGTCCTTGGCAGKGTTTAAGAAACACGTAGATGAGGCACTTAGGGACATGGTTTAACAGGCATGGTGTTGAGGGCTTATGGTTGGGCTCAGTGATCTTSAAGACCTTTTCCAATCCTAATGATTCTAGGATTTCRTGTATCTAGTGAATGCCAGTTAAGAGAGAGAAACATGAAGTAAGGTTAGGAGAGATTTGGAGCTGGTATAAATTCATTTAAGCTTTCAATTTATGTTAGCTTCTCAGTTGTGGCTTTGGTCCTTTATTGGCAATGTTAAGGGAAGCAAAATAATGCAGAAAAGCTGATGTGCTAGATCACCCAAATGCATCATTTTAAGRGATGATTTATTGTCTGCAGAGTAAATCACCCTTGATATACTTGGGTTTGACTGCAAGGTGATTTTCCCTCCTATTGTAAAAGTTTGAAAAAAAAAAAGACAGACATCACTTTAACTGATTCTGCTCCCATACATTTCTGAAAGCTAAACCTTTATGTATCCTACCTGCAATGAAAGACATAATGCCACTTGCCTTCTATACAAAAAAAGAAAAAAAAAGGWAAAGGTATATATTTATTTGCAACCTCTTACRTGGTAGCTTTCTTTCAAAACAAGTGTTTCGTAATAGCTCCAGAAGATGCATTAAAAAATTCTCAACTCCTAATGGACTTTCGGGATGCTTCTCTGATCTCCTAGTGCCTGAGCTGCTCCAGGAAATGCCCTCTCAGTCCTGAGAGGAAAACAGAAACGTTTGCATGAGAGTCGTGGGGAGAGCAAGGTTCCAGGACTAGCAGGGGACTTTACCAAAAGTCCAGATAATTTGTAGGTGAGTTAGGTCAGACCTTTGAGGCCAGTAAAAAAATAAAAGTAAATAAAGATCTTGCTTCGTCAGAGGATAGGCATCAGAAGATGCACTGAAGTGTGTTTTGTGCCATCTCCAGCAGCCTGGGAAATTCTGAAGTAAAGTTTCTAAAGTGGTAGCATAAGTCCCATTGGKTGTGGAGGAACAGCTTAGGAATTACCTTATTTTCTTCTAGAGGCGCTGTGTAGAGTTTGAGGTGGCTGTAGTCAGTATTCAGTAGGACTGCCCAAATATAAGTGAAATAAACCATAAGTTACTTCCCTCAGTCATTCCTTCCTGCTTTCACTTCCCAAGATAATCCTCTGTGCACAAGGGGATTTCTCTRATAATTACTCCTGGATACCCAGTGGAATAAATGGTAATTACATAGAAACATAGAAATAAAATCCTTTATAAATTCCACAACTGATAGTAAGTTTTGCTTCAAATTTCTAAGGGCTTTTCAGTTTTCATATTCCTATAGCACTACAAGATTGAAAACACACACAGAGCAGTATGGACTTTCTTGCTTTGCAGTTTATATAAACTCCTTGTCTCATAGCAAATGTAATAAACAATTGCTGTATCTACCCTGGGTTTCCTTCCCTTAGCTGTGGAGTGAGACAGCAGATGTTCTGCAAGATGAAATCCTTTCATGATTACGGGATTGCTCACAGGGCCGTAATACCTACCCACCCCCAAGAGAATGAGTCAGTCAAGTAAAATAGAATATTATTATTTCCTACCAGCAAAAATGGAAATCATAACATTATTAATAAACCATGCCACTAGATGAAGGGAAAGAACCAGATGCAAAAGGACCTTGAACTGGGGTGTGATTGTCTGAGACATCATCTGGAATATCAAGTAATAAACTATATTTTACAAGTTTGTTACTTGGTATTCCAGTATTACTTGGTATTACAGTATTAGTCCCAATCTAAAGGATCTCAGGAAGAATGAAAACGTACAAAATGCTAGAGGGCAAACTCAGAGCTTGGCAATAGTATGTGCAGTTTGTACCACTATCAATGTCAGTTCACAATATTCTACTCCATTTGTTTATGTATGAACTTACAACGTAAATTCCAACAAAATAACTTATAAAGTTAACTTGCTGAATTAAAGACTTTTTTTTTGGTCATACCCTGGATCAAGACACCAAGTACAAATCCTCTGCGTACAGTTCAGACTCTAAATACAACCAAAATCTAATATAATGCTGCTCTTGCAACCTAAATAATCTCWTAGATCAATGAGAGTTTTGCATGGACAATATCCAATAACTGCAAATGCAACATGAAACATGAAATCCAACGAAAGTAAGCATGGAACTAAAGTTACCACCCACCTACCCACCCTTCATCCTCAGGAAACATCTTTCCCCATCTTAGAAGCTCTCCAATAAAATTAAATGTTAGCAGGAGAAAAAGACTGGGAATTTTGACTTCAGCCAGCAGTTGTGAACAAGCAGACGAGTGAAAATTTCTCACACATTTACTGAAAACATCATCTCGTTTAGTGGATTTTCAGCTTTGCATTTTTTTGAGTAGGTTACCAGTCATGCCAAACTAAATAAAGGTTTGTATTGTCAACTACTGCTAGATTCAGACTGAACACYGAGTTCAGTTGTAAAAGACAAATATACAGAATTTATATAATCTATAAAGATTATATAGAACTCTGCCCCACTGTGCCAATAAGATCTTTGTTCACTGTTTTGGGCAGACATGGTTTTGCTACCAAGCATGTACAATCTATCCATAATATCAGCTCAAAGCATAAGCACTTATAGTGTTGTTCTAATACCTCAACTAGCCAAAATTAGCATTAGGACTAAGATGCAAAAACCTCCCTGGAAATAAGTGCATGGCTTTTTTTTTCTCACCACCAGATATGGCCTAGATAAATATAACTACAACTGAAACTGCCTGTTTTTTAATTTCTCTGACAATTGCATTGTCAGTAAAGGGATGGGCAGTGACTGAAGCAGCAACTGAGAAAGGTTATCCCTGATCTCTCTTCTCCTGCCTGTGTATTTGTGCTACTGTCCTGCTTCTTCCCTTCCTCTGGCCCAAGTGTTCCAGGACCAAACTGGCTAACACTTGAACTCAGTTAAAATCAATTTATTTTATTTTAATCCTCTGGATTAGTTTTAAGTGATGTCGATTCTCTTATTCAATTTACCAAGTATCTGCACATGGGAGCAGAGACAGGGCAGTGCAGGTGAGGGAATGAGTGACTGTCGACGGTGGGGGAACAAAGCAAGAAAGAAGTGTTTCCTTCAGGTCCAGTGACAGTTCATACTATCTTAAAGTTAYTGTGAGACTACAACAAAGTCATCAATGGTTTTTATTATATGTACCTATGGCCATTATCCTGCCACTTGCCTTTACAAATAACAGATTCTAAATTCTAGTCATTTTTTAATAATGATAATAGTATGTTTTATAGATATAGCTAAAATAGTGTATGAAATGTAGAGTTTCAGGTACACTGGTTGTTTCCATTCTGTAAAACTCAATTGACAGTGCCCTGAAAGTCTACGATTATGGTTTCACAAACACCTAAATATGAGTAACCTCTCTGGTTTCTGAGACTATTAAATTGTGTGGTTATGTACAAATGTTTCTAGATTCTCTGCGTTATGAGTAGCAACCTTCCCTGTGATGACAGCTGGCTTCAATTCCTTTACCCACRGTCATTGCTCTTGCTGAAGCACATCCCATTCACAGCAGGACACAAGCATCTGTGAAAAAAATTTAACTGCRTCAGGCAGAGTCAGCAAAATTCAAGGCTGTAATTCATAGAAAGTGACTCCACACTGTTAACTTTGAGCTACRTATTGTCCTGCAGTGTTTATCCTTTCCTTTCGATCTCTTGCAAAAGTAAGGGCATTCTTGCAATTATGTCAAAATATGTTACCATATGTTAAATATGTTAAAATATGTTAACAATGTGCTTTTACTTCATAGAAAAATTAAATTTTTTTAATTAAAAAAAAAATTTGATCTTCCAGAGTTCAGCAAATATAAACCGTAAAAAGTTATACCAGCAACGTTAGCAGATGCCCTCGTCAGAGGTAGTTAACTTCTGAAAGTTAACTCTTGAATCTGAGTGGTAGAAGTGGTGAGGTTTGATTCCACTTTAATCCATATGATTTCTCCCAAAACTATCATAAAATGGCTGTTCACTGTTTAACCTCATCAAACATTTCATAAATTAATTGATTCTATTCAGTGACTGTGTACACAGAAGAAACCAGAAAAGTCTGCTAGCTACCCAAGAAGCTGCRTTGACCCTGAGATGTGCAGCATGAGTTGGAATGCTGAAGCTTGTTATTCTTGTCACACGTGGTCGTGTGAAAGCTACGTATGAAGATACAGTCACAGGAAAAGAGGTTCAGGAGCKTTAAAGGTCGTGCAGATCCAGACTTTCATGGTTGCAGCCTGAGTGCATATCAACTGAGCACATCCATCTCCCGAGCATCTGTGCATTTGGTGTCCGGATTGCAACTAACCCACAGCCTGCCTTTCCCCAGCACTCCTGGGAATGATACCCAAAAGGGTGCAAAGCAGAGTGCACACTGCTCACACCAGGCGCTTTTCTACCCACATCTGCTTAAAACTGGGCTGCTCTCCATAATAAGTCATTTTTCCAGGGCAAAAGTACTAAATTTACTCTAATTTACATATACTTGTAATAACCGTTACTCTGGGAAGCTGAAAGTTTTTGGTCAAATGAGATTTACACCATTAAAATCCTGACTTCTAGACCTTCCTAAATAACTTAGCAATGAGTGTTTTAACTTCTTTTGGAAACCTTAAGTAATGCATAGAATATTGCTTTCAGCGGCATATTTTAAGTTCTTAGGAAAAAAAATTATTGGCCTAATAAAACCTAGGAAAGACTGGCAATGAGTAAAAGAAAATTTTCCATGGACAGAAGATAGTCCCAAAGTTGGAAAAATATTTGGAATTACTTATTTATTGACACATGATTTATGCTATTTATGACATTTATGATAACCTTGACTCATTATTAGCATGCAGCAATTATTGGCCCTCACTGTTGTATCACTTGTTTTAATTTCATTGGTCCAAAATTGACCAGTGAAGTCACTACTTACTTAGAGCAAAAAGATTTATTTTTCAGGACTTATTTAAAGCGAGTAGCTTGTTATATTTATAGTGCAATTAAAATGTTATGATAGTCACATGGTAATTAATAGTTCAGCCTCTACCAAGTGCTACACAAGCTGTGTAGCTTGATGTTCAGAAGGGCAATAAACAGCTCTTTTAGKCCAAGCAAAATGATAAGAAAACTGTGATTCTAAGGCACCGGGGCACAAGCTCATTGCTAAAATGTGGTCTTCCAGAAACTGTTTTGACCACAATAGAACACTTATTTAGGCAGAACAGTTCCCTGGTCATGTGCTTTTGTTGCCACAAGCTGGAAGAATCAGTAGTACTGGAGACTGCTGTAGAAATGTGAATGTACTTTACGACTGTCTGTAGTAACCCTGTGCATCTCTCATGTCTGTGTTCTTAGAGCCGCTTGGGCACTGAAGTAGCTGAAATGAGAAAGAGGCAGCAGTCACAAAACGAAGGAACATCAGCTGTGTCTCAAGCACCTGGAAACCAAAGGCCCAACAACACATGTTGCTTTTGTTGGTGCTGTTGCTGCAGCTGCTCATGGTATGTCATGTAGTCTGGTTGATTCCGTACCCAACGCAGGCACACAACAAAAACAGAAGGGCCAGCTACCCAGGAGGAGCAAACTTCTGAGTGAAAATTCCTCCCAAGAGGGACATTTCAGATAAAAAGAACAACTAAACATTCCCTGGTTGAATTGTACATGTTGTGAAGAGGAATGCAAAACAATTGTAAATTCAAGCTGTCTTTATTCAAATCATGACTAAATGAGAAAATGTCATTCATAAATCTCATTCATATGTGGATGAGGGACTTGATATTGAATGTTTTATATTTTGTATTCAGTATATTTTTCCTTTTTTTTTTTCATTGCTGTTCCCCGCATTTAGGATGGAGTGAGGGAAATGGTCTTAAATATGAATATATGGTCACCTGTTTTGTACTTAGTTGCTAAGTAAGATACATGCTGCAAATCTGAGATCATAAGCATTAAATTCTACATCACTTTTTAACTGGGACAACATAATTTTGGTGGAAAAAAAAGCTAAAGAACTGAGGCTGCTTGTCTCTCCCTTAACAAAGGGTTATCTTGGAAAATTAAAGAATTTAAATCACTCTCAGTAATAGCTTTAAATTCTCATCACCTCGAGACACAGCAAGTCTTTACTTCTTATTTTAATGAACACAATTACTGTTGAAACATAAGATATTTGATATGTAGTGCTGAGTCCAGTTAAATGGACATGTATAATCTTTTGGAGTGACCACTCTTAACATGCATCTGTGTTACTTTCACTTGAATCAGACATTTGGTCCCAATATAAAATTGGATACTGCTATCCTCAATATATTTAGAAATACACACCAGCATGAATGCACCAAACATCAGAAAGAACATCTTTTTCCGTGATTCTACCTTGCCACATCCTGGAGGCAGAATCAGTAGCAGGGTTAACCTGCCAGCTACATTGCTTCCARTTCCCCATGAAGGCAGACAGTATTGGAAGCAAGGTCAAGTGAGTGATCATGATTCCACACAGACACACTGAAAAGGGGTTCAAGTGTCTTAAATGGAAAGAGAAGGGTGTTTTGTTGTTGTTATTGTTGTTGTTGTTTGGTTGTTTGGTTTTGGTTTTGGTTTGTTTGTTTGCCACTGTTCTCTTCTGCTTTGTGACGAGGGCATAAAGTAAGAGCACTGTCCCATTACATACCGAAGGTCTATTTAGCTCTGTATCCTAGCTCTGGATGTGACCTATAGCAGACACTAGGAGGAAAGGATAAATTAAATAGGCATCAACATCCTGGTCCTTCCCTCAGCAATACTTCTCGCAGTTTATGGCAATCTGCAGCTTAGGGATCTCCCCACCCAAAGGTTATATCTATGTGCTTCATAGCCCTTGATGGATTAATATCCCTGACCATTTTTTGATGTGACTTCCTGAACTCTCCTAAACTTTCAGCATCTAGTTTCCCATAGCAATAAATTCTACAACATAATTGTGCACTTTGTGAAATATGACTCCCTTTTATTTGTTCTAAACAACTATCTGATAATTAAATGTGATGCTTGCTAGTTTTTATGATTGTGAGAAGCAGCAAATAACTGTTCCAAGGGTGGCAGTGCTTTTATAAAGGTATGCCCCTTTATGCCCCTTATGCTCACATGAGCATATAACAGTATGCTCGTATGCCCCTTCAGCTGTGCTTGCTTCCATAGTCTTATCTATTTAATCTCTTTTATACATAAACTGATCCACACTACACTTTTTTTTATTACCCTCCTTGCATTTATCTATTTTCCTAACTTATCCTGCTATCTGAGATGTTAAACTGAACTGTTACAGTAGTCAAGCCATGGGTGCTCCATGGACTTGTCCAGTGGCATAGCAATATTTTCTGTTTGCTCTTGATTTTTTAAAGCATTTCTAGCATTCTTGCATTTTAACCATATCTCAGATGATATTTTCATATTCGTTATGACTACAAAATCTTTTTATTGAATGGAATAAACCCCATTAGTGTGCATGAATAGGTTGCATACTGGAACATTAATTCCCATAAGATTTTACTTTTTAAGTATGCTCAAGGACACTTTTTGACAATTATACTTTGTTTTGAAGCTTTAAAGAACTCTCTGATCCTTGGAGTGCCTCCACAGTGATATGCAAATACCATTTAATACTTGTGCTACCTAGATCTAGTTTAATCCATATTTGAGCAATTATTGCTTTAAAATGTAGAGTGCCCCTTCAGCTGCCTTAGTAACTGTTTTTTATTGTTAATAGCCTGCCATTGTGGGGTTTGAATAGAGTGTGGATTGGGGGTATCTTTTTTAAAAAAAAAAATAAAGTAGCTTAGACTGAGCATGGAGAAATCACATCCAATTAGTAGTTTCATTAAATGAGAAACCTGAGTCAACAGTGACAGTGTCAACAGTGACAACACTTGCATTTTCTAAAATCAAAAAGATAGATGATCAGATGGTTTAATAAGATTCTGAGCTGTGTCTTTTTCGATTCTATAGTTGAGTCTTCAAGAATAAAGGAGAGATGTAACAAAACTTTGAAAAAATCAGTGTGAAAMCTTTCAGAATCTGAATTCATTTATAATTTGTTCTGATGCCAGATTTGTCTGGTAAATTTCAACTGTCTATGTAAATACAAATTATTGCTCTTGTCTCAGTTGTTCACACTAAAAAAAAAAAATTACTCATCAAAAATAATTTTAAAAATCTGCATGATAAATTGACCAGGTACTCATTGTAGGCAATTCTAGGCTGGCAATTCTCTAGGGCAATATAATAGGAAGGCATAACAGATAACCATACTGACTCCTCTGGCCTTAGCATAATTATATTCTTTCCTTAGTTTTATAGGTTTTTGTGATGAAATGGTATACATTTATCATAAGACACCTCTCCGGAAATGTTGCTCGCCTCATTAATGTGAGGATAAGGCTTTAACAGCCAGTATTAAGATTAGCACATTTTTTTTTATGTTGTTCCACCAGCCTGTGTGATTGCAGACAATTCTCTTCTCACTAACTTCTCAGTGCCTCAGCTTACCTCACTATTCACAGAAAAAGAAAATTAAACTCCCACCGCTTGCTTATCTTGGGGGATGGGGTTATGTAGCTTTTAGTAGAAGCTATCATTCTGTTTGAATAGTTAGTTCATTTGTTCATATCGTCAAACAACACATTACAATTCTAAAAATGTCTTTTGTGAATCTTATGATGTTTGTTTTCTTTTGTCCCACCCTCTGTTAAAATCAGAATAGACATTAATTCTTCTGTTTGCATAACAGCACAGGCAAATATTCACACCTCTATTTGTGGAAATAGTACCTTGACTAATAGAGACTTGTTATCAGGAACAGATGGGATCCAAAAATCATTCAGTACATCCTGATAGAAAGATTGTTTTACTTGAATAATTCCATCTGAAAAGTAGAAAAAAGAAAAGAAAAAAGAAAAAAATTTCTCCACTAGTATTTATTATTTTAAGGACTATTAACTGCTCAATTTACAAGAATAAAGCAAGGCTGATTACCAAAGTTTGCTCAAATTGGAAGAAGGGGAGAATAAACTTCCCCCTTAAGTTGGCCATTTGTTTTCTAATAAGTATGTCCAGGATGGTGTCCATCTAGCTTATGCCCTAAAATGATGCCTGAGCATCGGTAGGCAAGGAAGTGTCTTATTGGAGAAAAGTGTTTCTCAACTCCCCTTCTGGGAAAAGCTCATCTGCCTGCTGAGAGGTGGACAAACTCTGCTTCCAGAGGTCTTCTCCTCACTCTGTTGACCAGATATAGACCTTTGGTGCTTGCTTTGGGAAGACAGCTTTACTAAATCCTCTAACATTTAGTCTAACATTAGTCAGGTGCCTAAGGTGACAGACTGAATTTCATCCCATATCTTGGGCTCCCATAAAGCACAGAAGAAAGGACCTTCTCACTAGATTTGATTTAAATCATCTGAGTAGCCTGAGCTTTCAGTAAGTCTCCTAGTGTGATAGTCTTTATTTTCCTTCAGTGACTGTATCTCCAGAGAGCTTTGCCATTAGTATTTAGTGCTGCAGCGTTACTCTCTACCTGGAGAGGCAAGAGACAAAACATAATGTTTCACAGACTAAGGGAATAAGCTCCACCACCTTATTTAACAATCCATTAGWTCAGTTTCCTGAGCAGACATAGATCTAGTAATTCTCTGGTGCATTAACGCAAATACTTCTAGACCACATTTTTCAACAATAACAACTACAATAGATATATATATATACACGCACATATACACACATATATATCCTCAACTCTAATACAGAGAGGTTGGTTATTCTGCCTTTCTTTTTCCTTTTATGTCTTTCACGCAGAGCAGAAATAGGATCTTTTCATCCTCTCTTTCCCTCATAAGATGCTCTGGGATAATCTAATGTCTGCTARTCCCTCTTCTTTTACCACAAACAGAAGGCTCAGAAGACAGAAAGTATTTGCCCCACAACAGATCTTAGCAGCACATGAATCTGGGAGACTTGAAAAGCCTTCTTGGGATAAATTAAGCTGAACCTAAAACTTTACTCTGCTCCGCAACTTGGTTCACATGCCCAAGCTAGAAGGTCTTTTCCCTAAAGGGCACCATTAAATCAGCTGCTGAAGACTCCTCAGGAATTCCTGTCCTGTGGAAGAGGGGAAGGTACTTGCGCATCCAGCAGCTCCAAGCCACAGCTAGTACTATGCTATATATACATAGCTATGCCTGCCATTTGATTTGATGTGACCCTGCTACGGCTAGTTTCCCACACCCAAGAGATCCCAGGGAAGATAGGGTGTTTGCCAGCTTGGCAGTAAACAAGAGCTGCTGCTGGCAAGAAACCTCTCCCTTCCAGTTCTTATAACTTGCCTAGGACTGTTGTGAGCGAAGTCTGAAACTTCTTCCTGTTGGCCTTGTTACACAAATATTTGTCTTTATTAAAGGGAACATTTTCCTTGCATGGGGTTAGCATTTGCCTTGGGTCTATAAAAAGATATTCCTATCACTTGTGCCACTAATAAGAGAAGACAGATTTGGTCCTAAAAAGCAAATTTAAATTACGTTAATATTTTTCCTCTTACGGTGTTCAGTGTTTTTGTCATCCCAACATAGTGATAGAGATAGCATCACAAGGGTTAATTTGTTCAGGACAGGAGAGAATGTAAATTTTATGAAGCTGGATTAGCAACTGGCTGAAATATCTGAATTAGATATAAATTTGCAAGTGTGTGGCGTAGGGCTCTAAATAAATCTTTTTTTCTTTTCTTTGTTTTATCTTTTTTCTTTCTCTTCCCTCCTCTTTAGTACTTTGAGATTGTTTTCTAACAAAAACAGCATTAGTTTACCATGGAAAAAATGTATGTCTAATCCTTGCACGTCTCTAGCCAAGGTAACTCCTGGGGGCTACAGTCACGGCTGCTTTATCTTATTTAACTATGATAGGAAGTTTGGAAGAGGGGGTAATAAGGGATAGAAACAAAGAACAACTTAATGTAGCAAATTATAGCCACATGTTCTGAAATATGTAGAAAACAAAATCCATATTCTGTTTCCCACATCTGTCCACAGCAGAGTACTTACATGAGGACTAGAGGTGGTCTTATATAAAAAGACTCGCCAAAGCTCCAGGATTTCTGTAAAACTTTATGCAGACAGAAAAAATAAATCTTTATCTTTTAAACAAAAAGTACTCATTGCAAAAGCCTTTTTTTGGTTGTTTGCAAAAACTATTTTTTTTTTTTATGTATAGGCCTGCTTTATTTATATCCTTTGCCTTCCTGAACATGTAAGACCACGTCTCGAACAGATGTACTCAGCTTCCTGCATTCCACTTTTTCTAAAAATTAGACCTGAGAAAAACAAATTTGGAGAAGTATGACAGAAATCATTGTGCTGCAGAGCAACACATGGAAGTACAGAGAACTAAACATATTACTAGCATATTTTACTGAAATAGAAGCTAATATATTTCAATATATTTAAAAGGAAAAGACATTTCCTTCTGAGCCATGTTATGCTTTGAAAAATCTTAGGAAGTTCCTTCAGTTTTTGTCATTCTCAGTGACTGTGTAGCAGAGGTTGAAGATGAAAATATTCCCTCGTTTTCCTGGAAAAATATTTATTTTAAGGGATAGCGGGCTTAGCTAGCACAGGCCGTCCTGCCTCTGTAGGGCACTTGCTATGCCCCAGGTAATTAGAGTGTGCTTATCAGCACTGCCGCCTCCTTCGGAAGGCACYTCCACTGCCTGACAAGCAGCATTTAAAGCTGGATAAAATCCTCTACGTGACCTGAAACACACACTACAAAAAGTGGTATTCCAGAGACTCTCTCTTCAGATCATCTTGTCTCCAAGCCCACTAATTCTGCATGCTAAGGCCGTGAGCAAAAGCTCTCTGGCAGACGTTCCTTTCCTCACTGCAATGCACCATGGGGCGAGTTATACTTAAATACTTTGCCCTGAAAACAGGCATCTCAAGGTTCCCTGAGCTCCTTAAAACAAGAAATTTAAATTCTCAAAATCTGGAAAAGCAAGCAAGAGACACTCTAAAAGTAAATCGCTTGTCAAGTTTTTTTTTTTTCCTGCTTTGCTAAGTTATGTTTGCAATACTTATTAAATAATACTGAAGGAAAGCACTTCTTTTCCCTTTAAAGCAAAGGAAAGGGATGATCTCTGAAATGAAAAAATCAGAGGGAAGAAGACTGCCTTCCTAAGGAGAATTATATTTAGCAGACTCACTTAACTCTTTAATGCAGGCAGGGCAAGCCATTTTACTGGAGTTTTATGGATGTTTGGTTCTTCAGGGCTAGATGGGGACAGGTGGCTCTGTGCATGCTTGTTTACACAGCTCTCCTGGGGCATCACAGTCTGACTTGCCAACCTCTGGGCTTCAGCCCTTCTGTGACACTGTGCCAGGTTGTCAATTTTAGCCTAATAATTCCTGGAAGTTTGCCCTCTCCTTGAGCCAGAACACAAATGTCTCAGATACGATTCTAAGCAAGTGTTCAGGACTTCAGGTGTAGCAAGTATAAGAAGATTTGACCAACTCCTGCACATCCCCATGAAGCAAGTATGAAATTCTGTCATTTTAAAGGGAGGAGGACATCTTTTCTACATATATGATGCCACAAGGTGCAGAAGCATGGTATGAAGGCATACTAATTAAACACAGCGAGCTATTCCTCTGCAATTTTTCCTGCAGCTGTTTCTAAAGAATAAGATGTGAGTGAAGGAAGTAACTAATTCTGCTAGGATAAGAAAACTTCATCAATCTAAAAGCAGAATCTAACTATAGAAAATAGACCTATTTCAGCCAAAAAATTCTGCAAGGAAAATTAGAATGCAAAGAAAGACTGGAACCACAATCCTCCTAAATTAAAGAATAAATACATGCTCAGAGGGGATTTGGGATTACACAAGCCTCATTCTAATTCAGCCATACATAAGATGCTGACAGTAGTTCCTTAGAAGGAGATAGCAACCTAAATCTAGTTAACTTTATAAAATGATCTTGATTCTGCACTGGTGTAGCACGCGAGATGTATTCAGGGACAGCTGCTCCTAAGGAGAACAGAGGGAGAGAAAGCAAGGCAGAATCCCCTCTGCAAGGTAAAGCAGCTTGATAACTCCTTATGGCAGCTGAGGAGATGGATTGCTCCAGGGCATCAGCATCTTGGCTCCCCTTGGACACTCACTGCCTTTTCTCACCTGCCTGTGCCAAAGTGTTATTCAGCTTGATGCCTGCAGAACAGTGGCTGAAGAAAGATGTGTCACGTCATGACAGATTTTTTGGCACTAGCATACAGCTTGGCTTTTGTGGGTGAGGAGGAGAGGAGAGGAGAGGAGAGGAGAGGAGAGGAGAGGAGAG
>PTEX01000046.1:2485119-2568307 GCA_003342815.1 Eudromia elegans | reverse complement strand
GGAGAGGAGAGGAGAGGAGAGGAGAGGAGAGGAGAGGAGAGGAGAGGAGAGAGGAGCCCAACAGTGCTGAGGATGTCTGAGTGCAGTTTACACTACCAGTTCTGTGATTTTCAGGTTTTAGGAGCTTTGAATCTATGACACCTCCTCAGATAGGCTCCCGGGTTTGTTTCTTTTTTTTTCCTTATTCTGAATTTGGTAGTTACGTATTTATCGAGACTCATTAACTTAGAAGTCTGTTGAGAGACACAAAAATTAGAAGTGGTTAAGAGTTCAAAATGGGTCTAGATCAAAATAAAAGCAGAAGCTCATATTGATCGAAGGTGTCATTTTAAAGGAGCAAAGACAAATTTGCAAATCCTTGGAATTTTTTTCATTATGGAATATAATAAAGACTTTAACACTCAAAACAAACAATAACAAAAATCTTGTCCAAATTAAACAGACTGGTTTCAACTATACTAGTAAACTAAACAAATCTAGGGCACAGTATGGGCTCCGACAAGCATCCGTACTGTTAAGGGTAGCTGTGTTGACTCCTTGGCAGGGTTTTGGGAAGTGCCAAGTGCTCAGTCTCAGGCAAGCCCTGTCACAGACACAGAAACCCTGCTTTGGAGACGAGCTTTATGGACGTGAGCTGTGCTACGCCAGTTAGCCTGAGGGCCAGAAAACTCTCCCAGACCATCTTACTTGCAGGAATAAATGTAGTCTATAATTCCAAACTGAAAGGGGGAAATAAAAAAAAGTCTACTTAAATCTGTTAGCAGCAAAAATTCCATCTTACAAAGGTTTATTTTTTAACTATGTATCATTCCAAATCGGTTTAAAATGTCAGTTAAAACAGGAATAAATGTCTACAGCTTTCAAGAGGAAAAAAAAAAAGAGAGAATGTTTCGTGGAAATGAGTCTGCACCCCATCACTTATAAGACGGAGATTCTCTTACTAGAAAAGTGGGTCAGATATTCATTATGGAAGGCAGGGAGGCAAAGGAGATGAGAATCTTGCCTAGTCATCCTCGGTAATTCCCCAGCACAAACATTTATCTAGATGGCAACTCTGGCTCCTGCAAAGGGCCTGATTTAGGGCCTGATGTTACCCAATGCTGAGTACCCGTTATGGAGAACAGAGGATCCCTTCAACTCCTTCTGATATCCATGGTGAAGGCACTTGCCTGGTCAGAGCCTTGTCTAGCAGAAAAATTTAAAAGGAGCAGTGAACTTCCGTCCAAACCGAGGCCGGTCTGTGGTACACACAGCCAGGGACGGGGGCAGTACTCAATCCGATTTAAGCAGACAGGTGCCACAGAAAGGTGCCCCATCTCAGATGACTGTAATTTTGGTAAATGCACAGTGGTTTTCTTCATGCTAATTACGCAAATAAAGGTGTTCTTGAATGTCATGGTAGGGATTATACTCTCCAAAAGTAAAAAGCTGTAGAGGAAGACATTCTACATCTGAGTACAAAATCTTTTAAAAAAAAAAAAAGTCCTAAAGAAGTGTCAAAGTTTTCAAAAGATTCAGTGGTTTTAATAGAAGTGATATGTTTTCTTTGAAGCTGAATCCAGCAGAAAATACATTTTCTTATATCACAGATTTGGAGAATGATAAAATATGTACAAGAGAAAAAAAAGGACAGTTTAGGAAGTCAGTTGCTTTAAATCACTATATCTTTCCTCTCTTTACACAGTTGCAACTTTTATTCAGTGGTAGTYGGAGTTCAAGGGAAGTATTCTCCTTTATGTCAGAAGTTCAAGTACAGTGCAAGTAGTTTCCATGTGCCTTTGGATACCTGCTGGGTTGTAATATCTGTAGCTAGATAGAATAAATCAGACATGCAAGAGCAGAGGAGGAAAGCATTTTCAGCAAGGCTGCTCTTTCTGAAAAGCTGCCCATTGAGAGGACCCGTCTGCTTTCACATCCCCTTAAGCCTACATTTTCTGTCATTGTCCTTGAGAGCATTTCACTCCTTCACTCAGGAAAAATGTCATTCTGAAGTTTCAACATTTTTACATTGTTTAAAATGTCCTCCAAATCTATGATTCAATTGTAGTCTTTCTTTAAATGTGATCCTGATAAACGTGCTCAGCTTGTCAAGACTAAACTTATATCTTAAGCATCTGCAAATCTGTTGTGGTTATATTTTTGGGTGCCTTAGAAGAATGTCCCCTTTGTGAGTGGTTTTCAAGCAGGTTGATTTCTCCACTAACAATCAGCTTCTAGACTAATCCTAAAAGCAGAAAGAACTACTAGAGAAGAAGCATCAAAGATCAAACCACAGATAGCAAACTGGGATGAGGTGTGTATTGACACACAGTTTTGATTTTACAGAACATTTTCTTTCAGATGCTTCATGGAGTCCAAAAAGAAAATGAAAAGTTAGGGCAAATTTGAACGTATGTTGTAATATCAAATTTATACTGACCTCCTCTGCCCTTATGGGAAACTCAACAGGAGGATCTAGCTCATAGCTTTCAAAAGGCACTGTCAGAGTGCCTCCTGAGCTGAAAAGTTTTCCAAATTTTAGATCCATTACATTTTAAACTGTTAAGTATGCAGTAAAAGGATTAGCATGCTGCAGATTTGCTTAAAACTTTTAGGTACTTGCTTTACTGAACACATCCCTCTAGGACTTACTTTAGCTCATCATTCATGTTTTAATAAAGATCATCTGCCTTCACAGTGGCATGCGAGGTGCAGTTTAATAACCTTATAAAATGACCTTACTTAAACTCCAAAATCTTGGCCAAGAYTTCCCGTTAACAAAGGGCTGATTATATTCTTAAGTACTAGATCACCTGGGTTGAATTCTGCTTTTACTCCAGCTGAGGAGTAGCACAACATAAGTAATATGAGAAGAAAGCTAAATGTCTAACTGACCAGACCTTAATAGGATGAAATGCTCCAGATGTCTCAAACTTTAGTTACTATCTATCTCCTTTTTCTTTTATTGTTCCTGGATAAATGTGTAATGACTTTGACCAATTACAMTGAGCCCAGTACAGTATTAAGAAAGCAGAACTGTTGCAAAAGCAATATGAAATTCAGCCTGCTCTCCTGCACCTTCAAAGTGTGGAAACATCCAATCTCAAATTAAGCTGGAAAGYTTCTCATTTTTCAAGGGGATGTTCATGATTCTGAACCATAAGGGCCAGTCTTATCATAAGCCTTTATAAAAAGAAACAAACCTGTGTTCAAACTTTCTTAAGGAAAGACAGAAGCCTTTTCATTTGTAGTATTTTTAAATGTATTCTTTCTGAACTTTCAAATTTCTCCCCGGTTTCTCTTTAACCAAGCTCCACACACTTYACAGACTTTGTGTTAACTCCTCTTTTCTAGAAGTCTCAAGACTTAGGAAAGGATAGGGATATCCTTACCTACTTCCCTAAGTAAGTAACTTTCCTAAGTAAGGATAGGGAAGATACTTAGGGAAGTAAGGATATTTCMAAAAAAATCCAAGAAATAAATGCAATTTTGTTATATTTTAGGATTTTGATATTTTAAGGTTGCACTCCCGTTTTTTTTTCCACAGTTCTGAGCATAAAAGTGATTCCAAATGAATGCTGAAATTATTAAATATTTACAGGGCCCTAAGAGAGGAGGTTCTAAGAAACTTTAGGTATGAAATTAACAGTAACAGGTGCTGGATTTTCTGATGAACCATTGGAGAATTTATTTTCTTTTTTTTTTTTTTTGTAATCAGTAAGCTTACAGGGAAAAAAAATACTATGCTAAAATGTAATTTTAAAATGCAAAAAAAAACAAATTAAAAAATTTAAAGATAATTACTTAAATAACATTAATTTGTAACTTAGACATGCTATTTGATTATATTCACTATATATAAAATTAATTATAAAAGACTAGTTAGAATACTAGAATTCCTAACAATGAGTAACTGAGTTTCCTGCTTATTTTATTTTATAATTTGAGGAGAAATTTTTTTAAAAGCATGAAAACAAGACATGGAATTTCATAAATCTGATATTTTAAGAAACACTGATTTGATAAAAATGTAGGATTAAAAATCCAATGAAGAATTCAATTATTTTTAACTGTCAAATCTGCATGGAACACACTTCTGTTTCAGTCATCTATATTGTCTATAACACCACAGTGGAAAGACCTGTGAAACAGATTTTGTATCCATTCTGGGATAGCAAAAATCAGAACAGAGAATTTCTACCTTGAGCTTCCCATTGGCCCACCGGATTTATGGTATGCAGAAAGGTGCATATGGGAGCCAGACGTCTGCCTGCATTTACTATTACTGGGTCTTGAGCAGACACGGAGCTTTTCAGCTGAAAGCACATTCCCTGCACAAACAAATGCCCAACCGTCTGTTACATACTGTTTCTCAGCTGTATGCTCTGCAGACAAAGAGAGGGGAAAAGGAAAAAATCTGAAGTGTACCAAACTAGAGCATAGAAAACTGAATCAAGGGGGAAAATACCACCAAGGAAACTTGAAAAAAAATTTGAGTGTTTTAGCCATTGGAAGAGGCCAAGCATCTGTTTTTATCATTTGTTTAATTTTTATTTTACCTTTGTGATCTCTGAGAAGATAAAAAGGCCGGTTATTATTGTGARTTGTATGGTTACCGACCAGAATGATGGAAGAAAAATGTAAGCCAAACTCGGGAGCTGGAGGGCATGTGACTSCACATTCCTTCCCTGCTTTGAGCCTCTGAAATATTGGAGGCTTTTTAACCAGTCTTTTAGTATGTCCAGTCTTTTTATATGTTTAATTCATGCATTAAATACTTGCATGATTTCAAAATAAAACAAAACAAAAACAGTATTTTGTCACCTGAGGCTTACCAAATCCAAGCCTCAAACTCATAAACTCTCCCTGTAAATATATATTTTTCAGTCTCTAAAAACACCTTAGGATTTKTTCTTAAAAATGTAATTAAAAAAAGAAAACTATTTTGATTATATAGGTCTATTGCACCATCTTTTCAGCTAGGGCAAAAGTAATCCTGGCATTCAGGAAACTTATCACCACAGGTATTTGGACTTTTTGAAACAAGTTTATAGTTTCAGTGGACACTGCCAAGTAGGCTGATTACAGCCTTATGGTAATTGTTGGCTTCTCCCCTGCAGGCTGCTTTCCTATGTCAGTATGCCGTAGAACACAAATCTGCATCACTTAGTTTCAAGCATGAGGTAATCTATTTCCTCAGAAAAAGATGGAGTTATCTTTGACTGAAAGCCTAATTTGCATTCAATATAAATTTTTACACTTTACATTTCTTCATGGAATTCAGTTAAAATCTGAAAATCTTATCTCATTAAAGAACTAGGATTGATATTAATTTTAAAAAAATCCTCCATATGTTTTTGATCAGTTTCTTAGTTTCAATTTATCTCTAGTGCTCTGTACAAAAGATGCAAGCATACCATGCCRTTTGCATATCGTTAATTTCAAGGAAATTCAATTTTCTCTGTTACCTCTGACACAGAATTATCACATTCCGCTGAAGTCAGACCAGATTCTGGCCACTTTAAGTGTTTTCTAAGGTTCTTGACTAAAAGACCTCTGCCTAGCTCCATTCAACAGGTGGGAGACCTAGGCTTAGATACCATCTTTGTCTCAGAGTATTCAAAACTATGTTCCCCTCTGTTTAGGAAAATCATATAATCTGATCATCTATTCTTGTTTTTGTGCTTTCCTGTTGATGTATAATATTTAAAATATCTAAGTGTTCTTCACACCAAGATTTGGCGTTAATTAAGAGTCTCTTGTTTCTGTTTTGTATAACGAGTATTCAATTATTTTTACCAAGTGGAATAGCATCAGCAGAGCAGCTTGAAAGCCGTCTACCCAGAAGAGACTCACAGTAAGGGTGTTTCAAATTCCAGATGAGGACACTAGCCTATTGATTTAAAGGAGGATTTCTCTTCCTCTAAAATATCCTTAAAAAAAGTAATTTCCAACAGAATTTACTTGGCAAATTCAACAAGTTTGTCAACATTTTCAGGTTCAGGGCCATATTATTTTATTTGTCAGTGGAATATTAAAGTCATAGCTTTTGTTTTCTGCTTGAATCTTTAAAAAAAATATTCCACTGAAGTTACATATGTTAAACTACATTATTTAAGTTATGGCAATCCTGTGCCCTGCTTATACACAATATTGGACTCAATCATCAAAATTACTCTCCTTGGTTTTAAAATATGACCTAAAAATATTCTATCTATTGATCTGATGACAATTTAACTTCCTAGGAGTAAATTAGGGTGTACAGTAGTCCAAGGGAGATATCCATGATAAAAACATGTCAGAACATTTCTCATCCAGAGCTTCTTACCTGTGCAGTGCTTTAAATCCACATAACCAAGTTCTGCCTCTAGATTATATGTGTGCAACTGACTTTAGGTGACCTTCAGATGGAAATACRAGAAGGTTATTGTGCTGCAGTGCTGGCTAGAAGGATCACAATCCTACTGTGTTACATAAACAGATTCCAAGAAAAATATAATAATTGCTCTGAAGGGCCTTCCATCTAAAAACTTCAGAAATGAGGTAGGAATAGAACCAAGATCTCCTGAACGGCAACCCCATGGCCTACTGACACAGTGTCCCAATTTGATTTCTACTTCCTATCTTGATGACAGCACAATAAAAAGCTCTAGGGGAACAGGCTTTAACTGACATTGTCTTCAATGCCAGATATAATTACCAAACACAGTGATGACATGCCGATGATGCACATAACTGAAAAGAAGAAGGAGAAAAAAAAAAAAAAGAACAGTAAGTAGTAACTGGTGTAGCCACTGTATGGATAGAATATGAGTCTTATTGCCTGATATGTTGACCCAGTTTTCGTGCTATAGTTATATTCAGTAGAAGTAATTTCACTTATTCACCAGATTTGAACTACTGGTACATGAGAATCTGATCCCTGGGAAACAATAAAGCCCATTCATGTTCTGGGTATACAGAGAATGAAGTCCCAACTCAGTGATTTTCAGTTTCTTTATGGCAATAGAAGGTAAGTGTAGCAGCAGGGATGCTAGGTAGCTTTCCAAACAGGTAAAAACACTGCCTGATATTCCTTGAGGGGTATTCTTTGAGACTTCTGCTCTTAAATGACTATTAAATAACTCTCTTGATGATTTTACCCAATTAGCTTSACCTTTTGCCTTACCATGCGGCAGTGTCTGTAATACTGACTTAGCAAAATAGTTACTCAGCAGAACAACTATTTAGTTGCTGAGTGCGAATATTAACAGCTGAAGAACTGTAGCTAAATAAATAAACATTGCTCTTCCGAATGCTCTTCCACAAACACATCAGCAAGGAAACTGTACTAGTATAATTTTATATATAGTTAGCTTTTTTAAATTTGCATACTTCTTCTAGCAGTTCCTGGTCATAAACATTTTTACTTGATCGTTCCCAAAGTTTCAAACAGAAAACTAATTACTCTTAATAATTGTGGCTGCTGTAGTTAAAATAGCTATTGTTTTGTAGAAGTCAGGAACCAAAGATATATTTKAAATCCACATCAAGGTCAAGCCTCTTGGGCTTACTGAAATACTTTTTATCATATTCTCCAGAGCAATTAAATTCATTTAAAAACGAACAGGGAAACTTTCTAGAGGGACAGAAACACAATCTACTGTTTGTGCATTGTGCTTAAGACATAAAGGCTTTAGACACCCCAAACTCATCCTTTTAAGCTCTTCTGTGATTTCATCATGGATATTCTACATCTCAGAAATTTTAAAGATATCAACAGGATTAACTCTAGTAAAAAAATAATGGCATCATACATGTTAATTTACATCAGATATCTCTCTAAAACAACTCACTTCCATTTAACTATTTCTTGATAATGCAAACCAGCAATTTCCTCATCTTAGAGGCTCAAACAAGTAAGATTATTTACTTCATTTTTATCCTGTTACTTCTCCTCTGGTTAGTTTTATACCATACAGCATAATTTTCTGACATAATAAACTAGTTTCCAAGATGTATCAAGGATATTAACTCAAGAAAAGCAGGATGCATTTGCCACTGTGGACAGCTTGAATTCCACTGAGAAATGTGAACTGTGAGGGTATTTTTGACTGAAGAYAGCAACATAGCAAATAACTATGAAGTATTGTCCTTTTGATATAAAAGGTAGCAATCTGTTACTGTAATCAGAATTATTTAAAGGTGCTTTSAAATTAGCCTTACAGTCATAAATGTGTAAATATTTAATTTAAAGCAAACATGAACCAGTTCCCTGAGTAAAAACAGAACCATGTCTAAATTGAATGTACTTCTGTATAAAAATGATGGTTTCCTTCACAGGAAAAACATATCAAAAGTAATGTATCCGATGGAACTCCAGTCTTTGACAGATGCAGATAAATAAAGTTGAAAAGTACTGCTATTGTTTGTCACTGGAAATATAATGCTGAATTTAGGCCAAGATGTGTTATAAATTTAGCACAGCTCTGAATACAATACCTGAACTTGAGAAATCATTCCAACCAAGTATAACACGTTGTTAGTCTTCTGTCTTTTGCAAAGCTGTCTAACTTTCAGCAGTTGAACTCAAGCTATGAATGGTGAAATGAAGGAATTATGACCTGTGGTATATTACAGATTATCACACTGGTATATACAGCTGAAAAATGTATACTGCATACTGCATTCAGAGGCCACTGTCACAACCTTCTACCATAATGCAGTCTTGCAAAAAAATTAGAATGCCAAGACCCACTCTCCTGGGTGAGAAAGTGAAACAAAGACATTAAGGCTTTCTTGTCATTTTTCTTATTTCTATCACATTAAAGAGTGTAGTTTATCTGCTCTCAGGCAAGTCACCTTCTGCTTCCAATGAGGAAGCACCCAAAAGCACCCAAAGTACAGTAATTCTACTGTCCAGTTAATCATCTCAATGTGGTATAACTGCTGCCCACACAGCAGGAAAGCCAGGCAGTTTCATGACCTGGAGGAAGGACTTCCTTGGGTGAAAATCCTTTCACATTACCAACCTAACACACGCTGTTTTCTGYTTCCATTCTGTTACTCTCCTAAGAAGCAAAAGAGTGTTAATCTCTCTGCACCCAGCAGAGGACATGGATGCTGTCCTGTGTCAGGACTGTAGAGCAGGGAGGAAGAGAAGCATGGTGTGTCTTGCTTCTCGCTCACCCCAGCTTTGTACTCCAACCAGCTACATAGTGACCCTGAGGAGCTACATGTGTGGACTTAAAGATTACAAGACAGAAAGTGGATGGTCCCTGTTTTTGTTTTCCTTCTATATATGGAACTCCCATTGGTTTTGGTGGGTGCTCCCTCTATAGACTGACAAGCAAGAGGCCAAAGGAAGTTGAAAAGCTTTTTACCTGCCAACCCCAGAGTTCAGGATGTGTTGTTTCTCCTGCAGCGGTTGATGGCACCCTAACACCTTAGCAGCACTGGAGCTGCTTTCCTACGCTGTAACAGGGGAAGCAGGACCAAGGGCCTGAACTAAGGTCTTGGCAGGTAAGTCAAGGAGCAACCAGTATCAAACAGCTTTGTTTGAGAATGTATGTCTTTGTAATGTTTAAGTCTGAATATGTGCTCTGCTTTACTTGGGAGCTTAAGCTGTCCATTTTCAAAAGCTTTCTTGAGATCACCTATTAACTCTGCCAAACACATGACAAAAATGTGAGCAGAATGTCAGTAAAACTCATAAATGGAGAGAGGCGAGAAAGAAAAGGGTTTTGTGTTAACAGTGTCTCCATACTAAGTATTCAAAACGTAAGTATTATTGAGAATGGAGGAGGGAGAAGATTATTTATTGTAACAAGGTTTCCTATGCAAATCTATTGGTGGTACAATGTGTGTCGTATTTCAGTAGTTATCAGGAATGGTGTTTCTGTAAATGTGTTCACTGCTAATGTCATGTTCTAGAGCACTCATACTGAGCCCACAGAGATAAAGCTACCAGTGAAGAAAATGCGATTAAAAAGGCATTTACGGAAAAATAACTGATGCTCATTACCAGCTGAAATCTGATTAAAAAGGCATTTACAGAAAAATAACTGATAGCTGGAAAGAAAAGCAAAAAATAGATCCTTACATAAAGGAAGTCCTTCTTTTCCTTGCTTCCAGTAATATGAGGGTAATGAAAGTCCTTTTGTTGAAAAACCAGAAAAAAATAATTTATTGGAATAAAAAAATCAAATTTGGGTTAAAGGAGAAAATGATACAGAGTTGCAACACGCTAAGTTTTTATCCCAGACATATACTGTGGTCATACCTGGGAGAGAAAAAAAAAATATTCCTAAAAGAATGAAAGAAAAGTAGTGGGACATTAAACGTCCTCAATGTCTAATTTCGATATTTCTATCCTATATACCCTTGCTAATATTATTTATAATTTGCTAAGGGAAATCACTCAAAAATTGACATCCAACTTTTTATCAGTCTTTCAGTGGATAAAATGTGAACTTGTAAAAAATTACACATACTAACAGCACTTGCAAATATTCAGTCAAATTAAGGAAAAAATTGTTATCGAAATTTTTTCTCCAAATGATAGTTCTGAATTTTAGAGAAAATAATAAAAAAAGGCATCTTATATAGGTTTATAACTTCTAAAACTTTATATTATTGTAGCTGTTGTTTTTTTAAATTAACTTCCTCTAGACAAAATAAAGTGTTGTACTACATTGCAGCCTCACTGTTAGGAATGAAGATAGAGGAGACAGTGCAGGAAGGCCAACGCACACGRCCAAAATGGAGAGTATCCAAGTCATAGAAGAATGGTAAGTTTCTCAAGTTGTCTTCTAGTAAATATGTTTTCAATTTATCTATAATTAATATTGATCCACCTTAGTTTTAAGTTTCTGGAAGGGTGTCTAAATGACTCTTCCTTCTGAAATTTCTATATAAAACAAAGAAAACCTGGCCTGGTAACAAAATGTCAGTAGGGGTATTCTTGAGCCAGGTTAATTACAGCAGCTTTTTTGTGCTTTTTTTTTGTGGAAAGAATGCTGGGGAGCAATGGACGCTGTATGAGTGGTTCCATAAATATATGGGCCTCTGTTTTAAGTGTATGCTAGCTCTGAAATCACTTTCTTCTGCTTATCCRGACAAGAAGTACAAATGACTTGGGCAAATGTGCACATCACGAGCAGATTTTTAATATGGCGACTCTTTGTAAAATAGCCCAGACTATGGTTTTGGCTAAATTAAACAAGGAAATGCATACCTTGAAATATCAGCATACATGTGTTTAAAGTCGGGCTTCTCTTTCTGTTTAACTGTATCCTACTGTATTCCTGTATTCCTACTTCCCAACAAACAACCAGGAAGCAGCATTGTTTGCTTGTCATCTCCACCCACTTCTAGCAGGTTCTTTTCAATCTGCCCAGAGAAATAGATGTTCAGATATGTATACTAATACTTTTTGGTTCAGTTTATAATTATTTTGCTCAAGATAATATAAATTTTAAACACTTTCTCAGTTATTATTGCTGTCAGAAATATCTTCTTGTTGTGCATTCTGCATATAGACAAATGGTCTTGGAGACAATAATATGGCCAAATGGTTATACAGAAATTTTTAACCAAAGCGAGTAAAGCTCTTGTGATGGATCCTATCAGGAAGGAGAGGATGAGCATCCATTTTTATGTTTGAAACTCTATTTAATTATTGCTAAATAAGTTGGACTATCACATTGCCAAGCTATTCATTTGTACATTAATGCATTAGTGAAGCAAGGTAGTCTTCTGGTCATCTATCAAGCGTACCCACTCTTACAAGCCAGGAATAACTTACTTCAGAAAATGGGAATAGGGATTTTTTTTCCCCAACTCTTATCCTTCCAGTTTTGCCAGCAGCATCCACTGCATCCGGGGCCAACAGATCATCATTCAGGTCAATAGCACCAAACAGAGAGAAGCTTAGCAACCCTTAGGTACAAGCACAGAGAATATGCTAATTTAAAAGCTCTCTGAATTAGTATTTTGTTTGGCCTCATTAGTATGCTCTTGGCTGCCAAGAGCCTTTTTGTTGTTCTTGTCTTGCTGAACCAAATCATGTGGCAGCCAGCGACTGGCCAAACAGCATCAGAAGCAAGTAGTGACATCAGGTGTCATGTAAACCTGTCATGAAAGATAATCTTTGGTTGGCTTCCCAAAATCTCATCTCCTTTAATTGCAGAAGCTGTAATTAAATTCTCTTGGATTTTTCTGTGAGTCAGGTGACTAACAATACTAGTAGAAATTTGTGGGAAAAGGGTGTGTCTCAGCATTACACACATTTAGTGGGTTCTTGGAATAATGAATGCACAAGTGAAGAGTGAACAAAATTTTCCTGTCACTGCTGAAGCTGCATTGCTTCCCATTTTCACTCTAGACTAAAGTGCAAATGAAAGGAGAATTTTTGGACAAACGTATGAAAACATTGTTATAAAAATAGAAGCATATTTGTAATGATACTTTGCTTTTGCAGCCAAAACCCTACTGCAGATGAAATTTTGTCTTGGGCTCAGAATTTTGACAAGATGATGAAAACACCAGCTGGGAGGAACCTTTTTAGAGAGTTTCTTCGAACAGAGTACAGTGAAGAGAACCTGCTCTTTTGGCTTGCCTGTGAAGATTTAAAGAAGGAACAGAACAAGAAAGTTATTGAAGAAAAAGCAAAACTTATATATGAAGATTACATTTCTATACTTTCACCAAAAGAGGTAAAGCTAGAAATATTACACTTGCATTTTCTGTTATTTCAAAGCATAAACGTCATAACTAGATTCTAGATGCGGGGTATAAGGTCTGCCTGATGTGTCAGGTGAGAGCAATTCTTCATATGGAAGGTTAAAGTGTGACAGAAAGGACAGAGAAAGTGTTGACACCGGTGCCGAGCCACTTGGCTTCACTGACCCTCACTCCTCAAGTGCTGTATAAGAGCGATTAAAGAGAAACTCCAGAACCAGAAGGGAAGGGAATGGGCATACTTCTTTAGTACTGGAACATGCCTACAAAGACGGGCAGTAAGTGAGGGAAATGGAAGAGAGAATTTCTGAAATGGTCTTTACTGGAGGAAATAAAAAATATTGCCTCTGAAGTCATGTTCTGGAACAGACAGAGGAATCTTTCTCCAGCTATGTCAAGCACTTTGGGATCTTCTTTCTTGTCTCCGTGCATTACATCACACTTTCTACTCAGTGGCATTATGATGATTTATGCTCACTGCAGATCTGGCCTTCTCCACTTCAACGTGGCACTGCTTTTTGTAGTAGCGTTCAAATTCACTCGCATGAATGAATCCAAAGGCAATATATAACTTCATTATCGTCTTTAGTGCCGCTGATTTGGAGATAACTGTTAATACAGAGAGCTAAGAATGTGTATTTCTTACCTTATCTTTAGTACATACATGTGTCCAAATTGCTCAGTCACCTTTCTAACCCAGCATGAACTAGTTAAAACTATAACACTACAAAAGTCTTGTTTGACTTAGTGGTTGACAAAACTGCTCACAAACTTATTGCACTGGACACGTGTGGTTGGTTGCAGCCAATTTAGTGCCCTCTGCCCCTAGTGGAAATCTCTTGAGGCAGACAAGAACTGTTTAAAACCTTTCCATGAGCACATGAGCTCTTGCTCAACCCAGCACCCCATTCTATATGCTATCTTTTGGCGTAAGAGCTGAAAAATTTAACATTGCTTGTTCAGTGATGAAGTCAGCAAGGCAGAAAGTCTTAGTATATTGACCAGATATCTCATATACTTCTGTTTACCAACCAGATATCTTTAATAATTGCAACTCACTTTCCAGCTTGTTTTAATCAGTCACTGAAAGACCATAGTGCGAATTAAAAAATCCCAAAATAATTATTTTTGCATCTATAATTGCAATTGACTTTGACTGYATTCAATGACAAAAAAAAAATCCTCACACTTTTGCCATTCTATTTGATAACAAAGGCTAAATCAGCTAGATGCATAAACTGTTTTTGCTAATATAGGTACCTCTGCATGTGTATATGTGGAAGGTGGACAAGGGCAGGAATAGGCTAAATCTCAGTGTGTCGTTTTTATCCTACATATATGCATTGATCTGGAGTTGAAATCTATTCAAGTAAATTCCTAAGTAACAGAGCTGCATCTCTGATGCTGAAAACCACCAGAACACAAAACCTCTGCATGCCGTTGTGTCTAAAAACAGTTAGCTTTTGGCAGAGTGCATCAGTTCGTTGCTGCCGTGCAGTCCAGTGGGCTCATTCAGTTATGCCACGTATATAGTAGAGTCAATTGGAAAAATTAGTGGGTTGAAAAATACCTCAGGAAAAAAAAAAAAAAAAAGGCCACTTTCAGATGGATCAGTTCCTTAACTGAGTTAGTTAGCTGTAGGGCTGCACAGAGAGCTGTGAGAGGGAGGGAGACCGCACTGGTGGGAGCAGACGTCTGGGGAAAGCAGCGGAGGCTGCTCACACCATGGAGCGGCGGCGCTGCCGGCCACGCGCCCCATCTCTGTGGGGCTGCACGCAGCCAGTGCAGYCAGCATCTGGGTGAGGAGCGTCCCCTGTACTGATACCATGTGCATTCTGCAGAGCGAGCAYGCTGCAGGGACAGGTAAAACTGGCGAGCATCAACAGGCTGCCTGTATTTACTTGGCATCATCATTGTGTCTTGTGGCTGATAACTAAGGAGCAGCAAGGAAAAAGAGCTTGCTTGCTGTGATAGTAACATACACAGACACACCACAAAAACAAACAAACAAAAAGCTAGACTTAATGAAAGCTTATACTGAAGATATAATGAAAATGAATGCAGGCAGAGTCAGTACTACACCACACCACTATATTTCAAAGACTTTGTTTCACCACAAGTACAAACACAAAAGCTCACACTTCCCTGCACGTGCTGAATTTTCACTATTTAATCCTCTCTGCTTACACCCTCCCCACACCAAAGTGAAGTTTTCCAGGAGTGAACACAGTCCTTCAGACAAAATAACCACTCATTTATATAGCTGCAGGTTTATGGGGCCAGATTGTAACCTGATTTAAAGGACCATAGCATAACTTGTCTGCGCCAGCCATTGTGCTTGGCACTGCTGAATTCAGYATTTTAGCCTTTTTATCGTAGCTGAGTGGCCTCTTGCGGCCCCAGCAGGCTTCCCCTGTTATACTGACATTCTGCTTAATCTAGAAGGTATTAATTTTAACATTTTAAGAGTATTTTGTGGATAAGCTGTACACTGAAGCTTCCAAGTCATATCCTAAAGTAACCTGTGCATTCATCCCAAGTGTAATATGCCCTTTTCTGCCTAGGTACAAGAGTTCATAACTGATGGAAATATAACGAAAAACTACGGCRGACTTCTGCGAACTTGCTAGCAACTTCAATATAAGCATATGATATCCTGAAAGAATAAACTACCATACACTAAAAAGTTTTAAAGGGAAGAAAAGATTGAGATATTTACTGTAATGGGGATGTTAGCACAAAACCTGAAAATTTTTAGGTAATTTGTGAGTGACAAGTGCCGTGCTTGAAAGAAAATGCAAATAAATTATCTTTATGACAATGAAATGAGAATGAGGAAAACATTGAAAAATTAGCTGTAAATGACCAGAAAAAAATCACTGTGTTGAGTGAGATTCATACAAAATTCCCGCAGGAGAATTATTTAAACAGTATATATGTAAAAAAAAAGGCAAAAAATTTTATGGTAAAATAACATATTTAGGGAAATCCAAGATAGCTCAGAGCTTTACTTATTTGCACTGTATTTATGCTGTTATATAGCACATTTCATCTGAGAGAACTTAAGATGAATGCAGTGTCCAGGCTGAAACCACACCGGAGGTGATGGTAATCACCTGTAATTTTGCATATGGTGGCCCTGAAAGAAGCACAGACGGTGACACGAACAAGAAAATTATCAATAAACTCTTCATGTTCTGTGGAACCCYGTGACACAAATATCTGCCTGCAGCCTTTCCAATATTACTGCTTAATATTAGTCTGTTCTCCTCTTCTTCAGGTTAGTCTTGATTCCCGGGTGAGAGAAGTGATCAACAGGAACTTGTTGGATCCCAGCCCTCATATGTACGAAGATGCCCAGCTCCAGATATATACCCTCATGCACAGAGACTCTTTTCCAAGGTTTTTGAACTCTCAGATTTACAAGTCTCTTGTTGAAAATATTACAGGCTCTACTTCTGAAACTTAGTTTTAATTTTTGAATAAGATAACATTTTTTTTCTCTTTTTTTGGGTGGGCGGGGTGGACAAAAAGGAGTTTAATAACATCTGGAGCTGAGTTCCTGGAGAACTACAGTTTAGCACTACTCAGGCTACTGTGAAGAAAACAAATACATATTATGGTCTCTGTCTACATTTTTACCAAGGTCCTCCTTGCTTGAGATGCCTGGGGAGGGGAACAATGGATTTGCCAAAATACATTTGTTTCACACTCCTTTCACCCAACTACAGACAAAATTGCAATGATGTATTTGTAGTTTTATGAACAGTCTCCTTGTGTATTCTCACACTGCATGTGCAAGGTAAAACTGCTTCACTTATCACGTAGTTGTTGCAATATTTAATCCAATAACATAAATTATATCTGTATTTAAGAACTTTTTTTTGTGCAATACAGTCTTATGGTACATATAACTTCAGCAAACCAGAAAGAGGCTTGCATTTTTTAACATCACTAACTGAAAAAGCCAATTTTTAAGGTGTAGCATTATTCAACATGCTCTACTGAGTATAATACACTGACTTTTTGAAGCCAATATTTCTGTACAGAAAAAAAGAGCTATTTATCACTGTTTATTTAAAATATAACAAGTGAGGGATTCCTCTGGTTGCTCACTGCCAAAACTGTGGCATTTTCATTACAGAGTTTGCAATGTCAGAAAAGAAAAAAAAAAGAAAAAAAAAGCACAAATCACTTAAAGGGATTAGTGACACAATCTATGCGCTGATATTGTTTAATTGTTAAAAGAACAAAGATTTTCAATGTACATTTCTGATGTCAGATACTGTAACTGATTTATTAAAGACTGGCTATCCAGTTCTAACACTGTTGTATAATGTTATGTACTTCAGAAAAATAAACACACACACATACAAAAAAAAMMCACAAAAAAATACAAAAAAGCTTGATAATTTAGTTTTTTGAATAAAGAAGTTTAATAAAGATTGCCTACATGTAGCATTTTAGAGCATTTTAGAACATTTTGATGAATTGCATCTGTCCTATAAGACTTTGGTTTTTTCTGAACACTAAATCCAGTAAAATATGTTTTTAAACAAAGTAGTGTTTTATGAGGTGACGGGTCAGTGAAGACTCACCTCTGCTTCTAGCCTCATTGACTTTGAATAACTCCTTGGAATAGAGGGGTTTGGAGAGTAATATTAAACCAAACTTCAAGGGCTCCTAAACCTACAGTCCTTACCCAAGCAAAATGCCTACAGCAGCTTTCCTGGGTAAAGAATCCTGTACTGAGCCCTTAGTCAGAGCGAAGGCAGCACATCCTCAAATCACTTTGCTGCCRTGGTGTTTTTAATAGGTGTTTGCTTGGGCTTTTTATCAAAGTATGTCCAACTTTAGAAAGCATTTTGATGTTTAAAGAGATAGTAACTTGAAACTTTAAAAAAAAACAAAAAACTATCAAATACAAGAAAAATGTGTGTTAGCATCCCTCATAGGCTGTTAAAAATCTACCATAAAATGTCTTTGAATACAAGTTAAATATATATATGTATGTATGTATGTATGTATATATATTTAATATTGGTAACTCTGGTCTTATACTAAGGCTCACGAGGCAAGGTTCTTCACGCTTACATAGGACTAAATATGGCATGGCCCCACTGGTTTTGGTGGGGGTGAACAGTTTTAAAAACGTGTAACTGAGGGGAATCTAGCCCCATCATATTTGGCGCCAACCAGCAAATTTCTCCTTGCGATCAGTCTCTGCCAGCTCCTTTTGAAGTCCCTGGTACTGAGACTGCTTTGCCTCTACATGGTAACTGGCAGGATGTAGGTCTTAGTTTATTTTCTGGGGCTTATTTTTTTCCTTTATTTCACTACCTCTCATTTTTTTAATTTATTGAACATGCTTCAAATAGCAGGTCTGGTGAATTTTTTTAATCATTCTTTTTACTTGAAACCTGTGTGCTTTTTTGGGATATATATACGAACAATTTAAAAAACTCTTTCTTAAACTCATTTGGTTTTGTAATTTATATAGAATTCAGGAGACGATTAAAAGGGCTATTCTCTATTCCCTATGCAAATATTTTAACTGTTGTAGTGTTTGACAAAATGGGATCTAGAAAAATCTGCAAAGTGGAAGACAATTCTGTTTACAGTGGCGTTGCTGACTATCCTACCATATTCAGCACTTTTAAATATTGTTATTTATGAAAATGTAGTTTAAAATGCAAGACAAAATATTTATAATTGTTTCTTTTAATAAATACCTGTTTTGTCTGAAAGTGTTATTGTGTTATGACAACTTTATTCATGTTGGTTAGCTATTTACCACTATGAATAAAATATTTAATTATCATGCTGATAGAATAATAGCAATGATGTTTACAAACTTTGAGGAGAGGGGGGGAAATTCAGTGAGAAAGGACTTCCTCCTCCTACTGTGAAATATTGTTAGAATAATGAATTTAAAGATGCTTTTTTCTTAATTGGAAATTAACAATGATCTGACRTATGTCTAGTATTTGATTAAAATAATATTTACTGTGGTAAACATATACAACATCAGATATGTATATATTTACGTTATGTAAYTTCAAGTTTGTTGGTGTTGAAGGCACAATACATTTGATCCACACATCTAAACAGTGTGTAAGAGGCAAAGCTGCATGCATAAGTCTTTACAAATGTAGACTTAAATATTGTTGACTCTATACTTGATGGTGACCTGCTAGTCATGAGCTATCTTTATAAGATATTTCAGATAGATACAAACTCTTGTCAACACAGACAAGTCATCCATTCACGGAYATTATTAAGAATACCAAATGTATCAGCCCTAGAATATTATCTCGATTTCTTTCTATCGTACTATTCCAGAAACTGTACTTGGAAACYGTTACATCATTTTGACAAATATTACTCCAATCTTCAGTGTAATACTGCAATGAAATCACGTTCAGAATTTCTTGTCTTAAATTCTCTACTTGGAGAGACTTATAAATGGATTGTAACTTTTATGAAGTTTATTTCTCAAAGCAAATGCTCATATTAAAATGATTCATATGCATTTCATCTATTAGGCTGTGTTTCCCACAAATTTTATAAACAAATAGATATGGTCCAAATGGACAACAAATCAGACCATAACATGATCTCATTGCCTATCATACAGTTCTTTGAATACCAAATGTAAAACAGTCAAGCTATTAAACTGATTTACTGTGCATGCAGTGTACAATACACTTTGAAAAACTGCCTAAATACACCTATTCTATAGCCTGGAATAAAATAAGTATGTATTTAACTTGTATTTCAGTTTTTCATAAGAATGCCTATAGTAAGTACATTACAGAAAGTGACTTRTGCATTTGTTATTTTGTTATTTTTGTCCAGTATTTTTTTCCAGTGACACATAAGATTTACGTGTGAAATAGGGCCTAATCCACAAGCAAGCAGAGCCCTTGGGAATACAAAGACTTTTTTGGTTTCAAAGAAACTGAATATATATTTTATTAAGTATGGGTTCAATTCACCTGTGTACTGTTAGTTTGCAAGTAAAGGAACTAAYAGTAGTTTGGGAAACCCGTTATAAAATAAAACGGCACATAATATGGGGAATATTTAAATGTAAATACAGGCATATATGGTAAGAAGGAAAATGAAGGTATGCTGGGGAAGGCAGCAGAAGCGACTGAAATGCAGATCCTGGGACTTGTACCCACGTGAACAGCTGAAGAGAGCCCAATACGGCACAAAGGTGGTTCTGCTGCTTCCAGGTGCACAGGTCACACGCCGCTCACTTGAGCATCACTGCAGCCCACACAAAGCACTCATACGATAACAGAGTTACCAGAAACCACACTTAAGCTAACAATAGTTGTGTTCTAACTTAGCAGCACACACAAGTGTCTGCTAGGTTGCGTATAATGTACAAATGTACGAAATATATTTAAGCTAAATAACTGGAATTTAAACTGCCACCTGATGCCAAACTTTCTCCCCTTTGAGTCAAATGTGAGCACAAGGTGCGTTTGCGTGTGAAACGAGCATACAAAAAGGGTGCAAAGCTCGTTCTGTGAGAGCACCTTGCTGGATTGACCATGCTGTGAGTCTTAACTAGCAGCTTTCATATTTCTGCAAGCAAGCATAGCTTGCAAAAGCTATTTAGGACATGTATTGCACAGTACTGATTCAAAACCAACCAAGCTGAAAGCAAAAAGTCTCTAAATTTCAGTCACTCCCTAGTGACTCCTTACTACAAGCTGTAAAGCTCACCCTGCCAGTATCCAACTAACTAATAAAATAATAAAATATCCAGCAACAGTCTGACTCCTTACCAAATCCAAGGCAAAAAATTAAGGCTGCATGTACACAGATAGCTGCAACATCTGTTTGGAGCTGACTGAAACCCAAACGTTGTCATTTTTTGGAAAGGTACAAGAGCAGGGCTTTAGAGGCTCCTAGGACCTGCAGTGACAATGCTCTCATCCCTTTCACCCACAGCCTGAGCACGTTTGCAGTGACAAAACTTTAATTTCTTTCATGGGTGTCCTGAATATTTCTGTCAGCAGAAGTGACCTCTGTGGGATGAAAGAACAAGGCAGTAACGCTGCCAAAACKAGCTGCCATTAGCACCATCTGCATTTGGGGGAAATAATTACATTAACTTCATGTCAAAGCCCAGATTTTGCCCCTTCTGTTAACTATAAACTACAACTCTGTATAAATCCACCCTTCCAGTTTAAGTCAGGAACTATTCACGTGATTTAAAGGCAGACAGTCAGTRTAAATTCAATTTTCTTTCTACTCTTTCGAAAAACAAATATTCAACATTATCCATCATACTTTAGTGAATTTCATGGACAGGTAGGTAGCGCTGAGTTTAAGGAAAGCTTTCAGGGAACAGGATTTCATAAACGCTGCTCTAGGATGTTTATCAATGCCAGACCATACACAAAAAATAAATAAGAACCAAAGCTCCACATAGACCTTTAAGTGTAATTTTATTTTACTGCTACAGTGGGGGGGTTTTTTGTCAGTGAATCTTGTTTTTAATCATTCATTTTAATATTCAATAATTCAAATAATATATTCCCATGTTGAACATAACAACTAAGTTCTGTTCTATTTTGGAAACCCAAAGGTTTAATTTCTAACTACTCAAGCAACTTAGATGTAGAATCAAGACCTGGCTTTTGACATGCCACTTGAATGAAACAGACAATCTGCTAAGGTAACACACGAGCAAAATTACTTTTATTGTATCAGTGTACGTTAATTTAGCCGTAGAGTATTATCTGGTTCGGTTAAGACATGGAAAGAAGAACGGCAAACACCTGATTCCTTGGATGACTGTAATACAGAATATTGTTTAATACAACTTTATGGATAGCTGTACCTTTTTATAATAAAATATATTTTTAAATCATGTTTTGAGTTCAGCCAAGAATCTTACTRTTGATGCTATCTAAAAGCAAGGCAGCATGCCAAGCTGTCTGCATACCAGCGGTGGTTTGTCAAGAGCATCCCACAGTATTTATCACATCACCTTTGTTAAATAAATATCTCAACCCTCACTTCATTTCAGCTTAAAATTTTGACAATTTCCAGAAATTGTACTCAGATTACTCATACTTTCTTTCAGTAGTCTTTCAGTCTATCTCTTTTCCTATATTTTTCCCCCCACATTTCAAATGTAGAAYGTATATTCACATGCACTTTCACAAGAATTTGCGGCTTCCACAGGAAGAAGGAAATTAACAGTTAAAATCTCACCACGCATGAGGGGCTCTTTTACTAGGAAGCCTTTTTTAAACCTCTGATACTACATGAAGGATCTCGTGAGGGCTTGATCTATTTATTAATCTACTTATTTCCTCCACGCCCTCAGGGAGGCCGGGACACAGGCAAGGACACAGGCCGGGACGCAGCTCCACCCTCCGCATGGCGCACACRCCCCACCCCGCCTCTCCTCAGACGCGGCGCTTCCCGCTCGCCCGCCCCGCCCCCTCGTTCCCGCCCCGCCGCCTCCGACCAATCAGAGCACCCTCAGGCTCCGGGCCGCCAACCGCCGCCCCTGCGTCAGCTGAACCCCTTCGTTTATTTCCGGGAGCGAATATGAAGCCCCGATCCCTTCCGACTCCTTCCGAAAAAGGGGGCCGAGTGCCTTCGGCAACTTCCGTAAGCACGGCGGAGGTGGGCGAACGTACTCGGCTCTTTCCGACGCGCGCGGCGGCGGAGGAGGCTGGCGCGGCGGGCCCGGCTGCCGCATGCGGCTGCTCTCGCGGGCCCTGCGCGTGGCACAGGGGCGTCGGGCGGGCGCGCTGCCCCCACGGGGACACTGCGCAGCGCCGGCGACACCACGGCCATGCCGGCCCCCGTCGGGGCGCCCGCTCAGCGCCGGGCCTCGCCTGGACGAGCTGTTCGCAGCGCCGTCCGTGCGCCGCTTCCTGGAGGAGAGGGCGCGAGGCGGTGCCGGGGCGGGGCCCGAGCTGGCCGCGCGGATCCGGCGGCTGCGCGCCAAGGAGCAAGAGCTGCGCGACACGCAGGAGCTGGCGCGGGAAGGTGAGCGGAGCCGAGCCCGAACTGAACCGGCCCCGCGTGGGCTCGGAAGGGGCGAGGAGCGCGCGCTGGCGCGGGGCCTCCTCGACCTGGGTGGGCGGGGGCGACGGGAGGGCGCGATTTGCATAGGTGGGCGTGATTGGAGGAGAGCCCCGGGGGAGGGGCGTGCGAGGCCACGTGGCGCCGCGCACCTGTGCGGGCGCCGCTGCGCGTGCGCGGAGCAGGGACGTTACCGTTGAAATGACGGTTGAATGTAGGAGGGTTTGTAAGGGCCTGAGGCGGTTTTGGGGGCTCCCCCAGAAATAAGTGGTTTTATTCCCGTTGCTTCTCAAGGAGATGAGAAAACCTAAGAAAATTCAGAGTAGTTTGCTCTTACATTCTACTGCTAAAGGCAAAAAAAGCTTAGGAGCTGAGGAAAAGATATAAATAAATGTGGCCCAGGGTGAGCAGATACGATTCATCTACAGACAGAAGAAATGTTATGGAGACTGATTGGAAACCACTGCTGTTTGAAGGAGAAGTAGAAACAATATTGCTTTTGCATAAAACCAGGATAATATTATTGGTATATTTATTTTTTTGACACCTGTTGGCTAGAGATATTTTCTTTACTTGCTGCTCATAAAAAAGACCACTGTACCTGCTTATTTATTTAAGAAGCCATAACATATAGCAAATATTTATGCTGCGTACCATGATTTAACTTTGTACTGTGGTGCTAGCATGGTGTTTCTAGCACACAGTGAATATTTTTTCCCTTACATCAAGCTGTGTTTTGGAAGTGGCTAGAAATCAAAATGTGGTTTAAAAAAAAMCCACAGACCGGTAAACGTTCCCTAGAACCTTAAATAATCACTAGATCATTACTTACTGCTTTGCTAAATATTGATTAGACAAAGCAGCATTAACAGTGGTTAGTGATTCAGAAGTCAATCAATGCCTGGAGAGAGAGAGAGAGAGAGAAAAAAAAAAGAAACTAATCAGTGACCTGAATTAGGTCAGTGTCAATGAAAGTTTTCCTTTTTTCTCCTTTCAGAGTTTACTGAAGAAGTTAGTGCTACCTGATATAAAAGGGGTTACAAGCGCTCGGACAGTAGTAACTTTGAGCACTTCTGTAGCTTGTCCTTTAAAATATTTTAACTGATTTTAAGTTTGTTTGCACTTAAATGCAATTAAATGGATTATGTCTTAAAAGATATATCATAGATATATAGTTTGATTTTGTTAAATTTGTGATTACTTTTTTTTATCCTTTTTGCTATAGACCATGTATTAATGACTAGCCCTTAATCGATCACTAGTTATTTTTAAAATGTAGGCAGGGTTGCAGATAGCCAAATCTCCATGCTTACAATGTTAGGACTATTCAATTGTGCATGCACATACCATTTTCAGCTTCCTTCTTCTAGTTAAATGAGAAAAAATACTGAATAGTTCAGCAGTACTAAACTTGATCTGTAATGTCAAAGTTTCCTTTGAAGTTGTTAGTGCCTAGTTGCATCTGCAGTGCTGAAAAGGTATTGCCTACCCTGAGGCTGAACCACCTGTCTCAGCCAAGCTCATGTAGAAGCTTGATGTGCTCCCTGGCTGGCTGTGCAGTGGTATTATTTTCTTAGCAACATTTTCTCCTTGTGGAGGTTGCCCTTTCTCCTGGGAAAGTGACCTGAATCAGTACAGATAGAAGACTGCTTAAGCTGATGCTGAATGTGAATCTACAACCTCACTAAAAGGCTTTTTRTTTGTTTAAAGCTTAACAATGCTATGAAATGGCCAGAAAAAAAAGGGAAGACCTTGATATATTAAAATTATAGCATAGAAAAACAGCTGTAATCATAAAGTGCTAGAGTTGATCAGTAAGCAATTCTTAAAAATATAAAATTCCTCTTACTACAGGAGTGGAGTGGTTTTTCATACCTTTGTTTTTAGTGATGAGTTAAAAGTTTTGCAGCTGTTCTGGCTTAACAGAAATAAAAACAGTCCTTTTAATGAAGAGTGTCAGTTATGGGGCTTCTGTGCTCTTTAAACCTTTGATATTCCAGCCACAGAAAGTAGGAGATAGGAAGGTAAAAACAGAAGGTAACTTCATAGAATCAGGGCATGRCTAAGGTGGGAAGAGAGATATGGAGATTCACCAGTTCCCCTGCTCAGGGCAGTGCCAGCCAGAGCAGGTTACTCAGCACCATGTCCAGTCAGGTTTTCAATATCTGTGGAGTTGAGGTCTCCATAACCACTTTGGGCAACCTGTACYGTTGTTCAAATATCTTCACAGTTAAAAAAACCCTTTTTTTTTCTTTTTATTTAATGGGAATTTCCTGTGTTCAGGCATCCCATGTCTGTTACTTGAAAAGCATCAGAAAATACTCTCAACGAATATTGTTCTTATTTACAGATATTATTATTATTATTATTATTATTATTATTATTATTATTATTATTATTATTATTATTATTATTATGTCCTTGACAGATTTAGTATATTTTATATTTGGTGAGTAGTTTGCTCGTACAGTATTTTTCAGAAGATTTTCTGAGAGTGGCAATGATTTTAAGTCTGTTAATTAACCACACTGGATTATTTTAGATGAAAGTGAAGATTTGCGGAAGCTTGCTGAACGGGAAATCATTTCCTATCAAGAAGAAATAGCTGAACTGAAACACCAGGTTAGAGCCCTTTAAAAAGCCTTTGCAGTCCTGTCATTATTAAATATGCAATGTCAGATTGTCCTTTCGTCAAAATAAGTTATATATGATTGTGCATGTATACCTCTGTTCCCTTTTCACACCTTCCCAACTGTAGTCTTTAACCACTGCCCATTGTTTAAGAAAAATTAAAAATGCAGGCTGAATATATAGACTGCAAATGCCTGTGTCTGAAATTCTTTGAATCAATAAAACCTGGTGAGTAGAATCACAGAATCCTAGAATGCTTTAGATTGGAAGAGGCCTCTAGAGATCATCTAGTCCAACCCCATTGCACACGCAGGGTCACCTAGAGCATGTGGCACAGGGTGGCATCCAAGTGGGTTTTGAAGATCTCCAGAGAAGGAGACTCCACAACCTCTCTTGGCAGCCTGTCGCAGTGCTCTGTCATTCTCACTGTTAAGAAATTATTCCTTGAGTTCTTGYGGAACTTTTGATGCCTCAGTTTGTGGCCCTTTCCTCCAGTGCTATTGCTGGCCACCACTGAAAAGAGGCTGGCCCCATCTACCCCATTTCCTCCTTTGAGGTACTTATAGACTACTAATCAGGTCCCCTCTCAGCCTTCTCTTCTTCAGTTCTGTAGTTTGTTTTGTCTTAGTATATGTTTGTGGATGTCTACTGTTCAGCTATTTGTAATGTTAAACTTGTATAGTAGCRCACACAAATGGTTTTTGAAAAAGACTTTTTAAGACTATGTATCCAGTTTCAGACCTGCTACTTCATTTAACTTTTACATAGCATCTGTGATATTTTGTGTCAGAAAACCTCACTTCCCATAAACACCTTGTTACAAGATTCCTAATTTTGCTGTTTGTGAAGAAGTAGCTGGTATTTTCACATCCTTTATTCATTCAGCAACAGTACAACAGAAATTTTATATTTTTTTTTTGTATTAATAATAATCATGAAAAAATTTAACAAAGGTATAAAGAGCAATCTGCACAAATAGATTTTGCTTAATGTTAGTAAAGATGGACATTTACACATAATCTAAAATCAGATGTAGCCTGTAACATTATCATACATTTTTGAGGTTCTGGTGGATCCTTCAGTTCTGCAGATCAATATAAAGCCATCTGTCACTTAAAAAGAAAATAATTACAGCTGATTTCTTGATGAAGGAATGTAATCATGAATATATATATATATTCATTTCTGAGCTGAGATGGGATTAAATGGAAATCTGGTGTAAAGGGAGACATTCAATTTTTTTTTTTTCTTTTTTTTTTTTTTTTGCAAGCATTAGTGTATAACCTATGGTACATGGTACGCTTGCACAGTGCTCCTATTCTTTAGAGTTTTATAGGTCTTTAATGAAAACTTCCATCACCACGAAAAGACATCATCTAATCCAGGAGGGAGCAGCATCCCTTCTCCCTCTTCCTGACCAGGTGTTAATGCAATGGGCATCAGAAAGTCCTGTGAACCCAGTTCTCTGAAAAATCAGTGAGATACTGCAGAATGCCACGTAGAATGTTTACAGACTTGGATGAGATTTCATCTTACATGGCTTTTCATCTCAGTGGTGGATTATGATATCTGAAATCTTAGATGCATATTTTTGTATTAACAGGTGATGTTGCTTTTGATTCCTGCAGAAGAAACAGACAACAGTGATCTTGTCATGGAAGTAACTGCTGGAGTTGGAGGACAGGAAGCCATGTTGTTCACTTCAGAGATATTTAATATGTATCAACGATATGCTGCCTATAGAAAGTGGAGATTTGAAATACTAGAATACTTTCCCAGTGAACTAGGTCAGTAGTGAAAATACTTAATATTTGTGATTTTAATCTCAGTTGAAACATTGAACTCATATGACACTATGAAATGAAACTAAGTGTTTGGATTGAGGAAATAGAGTGAGACAAATATGTTTTGTTTTTACTTTCTTATAAAAACAAGTTAGACATGTAAATGTTGGTATGTTTAGTTACTTGATAACTTACAGATCAGTTTGGTGGCAAGCTGAATATTTGTCCATTATTATGGGTTTCTTGGCAGAGAGCGGAAAATTTTATAATCAAATCTATTCTCAGTGTAGATTTTTTTTTTCTTTCTCCCCTCTTCCTTCCTTTGCACCTGGCTGAATATTTTTACCATGTTTTCTTATATCTGTTCTGATGTCCTTTCACTGAGACTGGCAAAGATGATCCTTTTTATACCTAGGATAGCTTTTTGCCTAATTAATGGAGCAAATCATAAGCCCTAGAGCTTGCATAAGATGAGCAGCAGTGTGTGACTGGTGAAAAATTGGATCTTAACGTGATAAAGAGCTGTTAAGTTAGTTTACTGCATCTCTTAAAGCTATATTATTACAAAGGTGAGTCTTGGAAGTTTTACATAACAAGTAAAAGTCTAGCAGTAGCACACATTAACATTAATTCTAGCTTAATCAAGATAGCTTGAAAGGTTGTTTCACAAATTTTAGGCTACTGTCCTGTCCTTGTTTTCTTCTGACTTCTTTGCATTTGCACTTGTGATTGCATGGCTGCTCAGAGAGTCATTCAGTAAGTTGATCTGACTGGGACACAGGATATAAAAATGTGATTAGTTTTCAAATGATCCAGCACAGGAGGGGAGGAGAAATGCTCATGAGGAGATGCGATACAGTAGCATATCAGAACTTGAGAACTTAAAAACTTGGGTACAGGCTTGATTTGCTTTCTGTGGTCATCCTTCATAAAAAAAAAAAAGGGGCCCTTCATTCACCTTTATACATACATCTGTATATGTATATATGTGTATCTGTATTACATATATAGATACACTTTTGTCAGGTCAACTGACTTACTTTTCAGTGATTATAAACTTAAGATAAAATTACTGATTTTAATTTAATATAGATTTCACATACATTTCTGGTTTCTTAAGCTCGCAATAGAATCTAAAAAAAAAAGAAAGTATGTAAACTTTGTTTCAACAGTAGCCTTTAGATTTCTTCTTAGCGAGTAACTTGATTCAAAGTCTAATTCAACTTTTTGAATTAGAGGTGTCTCTTTCACCATTTCAAAATCTCCTTCTAGAGCAGTTGCTATTAATTCAATTCATACACTTAATTTTTGGGAATTGAATTTACTGTCATCTGTGTAGACTTATTATCACCAGTAAACTTTTTTCATGGTCAAGAGGTCATTTAAGTAAACTGTTTGCACAGTTTAAATAAAGATAGAGACATGATGAAGTTACAGCACAGTGAAAGGGGAAAGTTTTGTTTATCCTTCCTTATTTATGACTAGGCAAACATGTGCAGAAGCTAAGCCTATTCAGCTTTTAAGCCTGTATTATTTTTTAGCAAATTGAATTAACCTAGTAAGGTTAGATAAATGTAAATGGTTTATGAGGAAGAGGCCGAGTCCTCCATTTCACGTGTCAACATGTGGAGAGGGAAAGASTGCTACCCTTTCCAGCAAATTTTAGATGAGCTTAACACAACTGTCACATACAACTTCATCTTCCAGAGCATAGCTTCTTAGTCAACTTCAGGGCAGTCTCAGCTTCCCCAGTTACCAACCATTTATTCCTTTCAGTTGTAGTGATTTTGAGACCACAGTGCTAATGGATCAATCAACTGATTTAACTTGAAGTCTGTTATTGGAGAGTTTTAAGTTGTGTATGACTCAACTTGCAGTTCTGTAGTTGCAAGGGRTAGGGTGTAGCGTTTGACTGTGCTTTTGGTGGAAGTTCATTCTTAGATGGACAGTGAAGTCGCACCCTCTGATGCATTTCATAGCTTAAACTGGAGCAGTACTTTAACCTACTTAGCATCTTGTCATATTTTCCTTTTGAAACTCTTGCTTTCTGAGKTTTTTTTGTTGTTTATTTATTGTAAACTTTTGTCTTGCTGATTGCTTGACTATATAATGAAATTGAAAGTTTAGGAAGCCACAATGTCAATAATAGAGACAAATAAAGGCAGTTCTATCTTTTGTGTACCTCCTGCTGTGTATTTTCTAATCTTATTCACTTGTGTGTCTACGTATTTTTAAGAACTGTGAGACTGGAAATAAGTTGAGAGGTAGGGGGACTATAGGAAGCACACTGCTACTGAAAGATGTTTTCCAGACTGAACTCTAAGGTCCAAAGTGACTCTCCTATATCTAGGAAAAACTGAGYTAAGGATATCTGCTGGTGATGCCAGGCTGTTGTGTCCCATCCACACTCTCTCTTTTTTTTTTTTATTGTTTGTTTGTTTGTTTGTTTATGAACTGCATGAGCAAAATCATGGTCCTACATTAAAATGTCAAGCTCCTACACTTCAGAGATCTCCAGAATTAAGCTAAAAGATGAACAGGAGCATGTGCAGACCAAATGGATGCAAAGCCGTAAATAAGAGGCAGTTATAGRAAATCAGAAATAAGGATCAATTTGGTCACTTAAATGATGTTATTGCTTTACCCTAAAGAATATCTTTGTCCAAAAGTAACACATTCAAGATTTAAGATGCACATTAAACATAAATCTAGATCACTATCTATGCATTATTTATAGCCTTCTGGTGGTATGCAGAGCCACTTGTTTCTGTTTGGATGTAAACTGTCATGTAAAAACACGAGAGTGCGAACTCACACCTTGATCTGTGCACATCAGCCTTTCAGGATGGAAGAAAATATTTTATTTGAAAGAGACAAAGATACATTTGGCAACAGCCAAACAGATCTGTTTGACAAGCTTATGGTGTGCTAAAAACTTTTGGTAAAAGGCTTGTATCCATTTTATTGGATTACTACATTTCACAATTACCAACATATATGCTAACTTCAGCATAAGTATATCTCAGAAACAGTATGGCCTAGCTATATGTCTTTTAAACCAATTTCTTGGGCATTTTTTGCTAAGTACCATTGATACAGGTATAGACACACTATAATCACTACAACTTGAAATTCACTCAAGCGTGTGACAGATTTGGCTGCAGCTCAAAAGACAAGACTGTACCCATGATATATATGTCAATGCCAGGATAAGTGAGAGAAAAAAGGCAGAACATTAGCTGTTGCTGTGAACTGCTCATTACATAATGAATACTTGTCAATAGTGCCATAGCATTGTGGACATGGACATGACTTTTACTCTGACATTGCTTGCACATCCTCGTGTGCAGAGGTTGCTTATTATGGTTTTTTTTAGTACTTGCTTTTATATGTAGAGGAGTAATTATGTTCCAATACTAGCAGTGTAGTCAACTACATAAATTATTTTAGGTTATATAAGAATCCTATTGTTCATTGCAATGAAGTTTATATAATATTAGAAAGATTTTTACAGTAGTTCTTGGAATGAAACTTAATGATTTAAAATGCAGATACTGGCAAATACTCTTGCTCGTTACAATAACTGCTTTGTGGTCATGCTTATTCTACATGTGATATGTTAATTCTGCAAAATTAATGTTAGACAATGGCTATAAATTAAACCACTGAAGCATTAGGTATGTTGAACATTGCTTTTGAATTGAAGCAGTACAAACTTCTACTTGYACAAGTAGGAACAAAATTTTAAAAATCCCAGGGTCAAACATGAAAGAGAAAGGATATAAAAAGAAATATAGACTTTTTCAGAAGCTTGACTTTAAAATAAGTTTTTGGAGAATATTAAGTTTAARTAGAACAAAAACATATGCAAATTTGCTCAGCAGAGGTGAAAAATCAGACCTGCATCCTGAGTGATGATTTTCTTATGCTCTGGGTAGCTTTTTCAGATAGAATGCTAGAATTCTTCTGCTTCAGATAGAAGCATAGAATGCTAGAATTATAACAGCACAGCATAAGCTTTTTTTTTACAGCTTTACAACTGTTTTCTTTTGTATTTAAGGTGGCCTAAGACATGCAGTTGCCAGTGTAGCTGGTCTTGATGCTTACAAATGCATGAAATTTGAAGGAGGAGTGCATCGTGTTCAACGGGTGCCAAAGACAGAAAGGCAAGGACGCATTCACACCAGCACAATGACTGTCGCAATATTACCCCAACCCACTGAGGTAATATTTGCACTTTAATATGATTGATTTACCATAGATAAACAATGTCACTGGCAATTAACTTGAAACTTAGATATCTTAAAACTTCCCTGTAAATTGGTTTGCATGCTTGGTGAAAAACTTCAGATTTTAGAGTAGCAAAGACTGAATTGGTATGGAAACCTCATAGAATTGGTTTAGAAATCAATTCTAACACCTGCTTTTTCCGATTTTTAAAGTATCTRCATTTTACTCTTCTAAAATGTATTTTCTTAAAGTGTTTGCTTGGTTAACAACTGGAAATCAGAGCTTTGTTGTGTCTTTTTTTTATTTTTGGTTTCTTGTTGAGAACTGCTGAGTATGTCATTTCTTCCTCTGCTCCCCAAGTTGTCTCAAGTCCTTCCTCCCAGAAAATGTCACTCCTTTCTAGACTCCAGAATATGTTCCATTTTAGCTAAAACTCATCTGGCCAAGTTCAAATATTGGTTAACTATGCTGTGAGGAAGTGCACAACTTTCAGAAGAGAGGAAAGATGAGCATTAAGGGATGGTTATGCCATAAACTATTCTTTTACTTCTCCGCTTCCACCCTTTTGCATTCCTGTCTGCTTGCAAAGATGTGTTGTATTTGTTATAAGTGGGTCTGAACTACCACTTGTATTTTTTTAAAAAAACAATTTATGAAAAAAAGTTGAATAGATTGAATAGGGTTTATAAAACAAAAGGAAGTATGCATTTTTGAAAGAAAGAACATAGGTGTGTTTTTTTTTCTTTTGTCTCCAACAACAGATGAGGCTCAAAATTAATCCAAAAGATCTACGAATAGACACTAAAAGAGCTAGTGGAGCTGGTGGCCAGCATGTCAATACCACAGACAGTGCTGTACGGATAGTTCATATTCCAACAGGTAGCTTATTTTTTTCCTTTAGCACGTGATCATTTTAGAACTACTGTCATAATTGCAATGCAGTATTTTGCTTACCAAGAAATCTGAAATCTACAAACATGGCTTCAGTTTGCTCCAGAGGAGGTTCAGGCTAGACATTAGGAAGAATTTCTACATGGGAGAGTGGTGAAGCACTGGAACAGGCTGCCCAAGGAAGTGGTGGAATCGCCATCCCTGGCAGTGTTGAAGAAATGTGTGGGTGAGGTGCTTAGGGATGTGGTTGAACAGGCGTGATATTGAGGGGCTTRCGGTTGGACTCCATGATCTCAAAGGTCTTTTCCAACCATAACAATTCTATAATTCTGTGATCTTTGTATGTTTCTAACTCCCTGAATTTCACTGTAAGAATTACCAAACAAAATACATTGTCTGCAAGAGGCCTGATGAAACAGCAGTTCACTTAAACTGTATGTAAATATAATTGATAATGTCTATATCTCCATGACACAAAATTACCAAAAATTTTACAAAAAATATCTAGTTCTTTTTCTCTTAGGTATATGACTAACTTAACCAAATGTCAGAAATCAAGACTGAAAAGTCCTGGTACAGTTATCAAGTATAGAATAATTTCCCAATCTTTCTTTTACAATTTTTTTTATTATTATAATACATCATAAAACAAAAGATTTTGTGTTTAGCTGTAGGTGAAACTATGAAGATAGTGTACCCTATTCATTATGAACAAAAATCACAAAAATAATTATTGYTATGAATAAAATAACTAAAATAATCAAAAAAGGCATTTGTAATACTCAGAATCTGAGGCTTTCTGATTTCTAGAAAACAGCTGTTTTTTATACAGCTATTTTATTTTCCAACCTGCTTGACAGTAAAACAGATCATTTTTGCACATACAAAAAAAGTCATTGTATTCTAACGGCYGTGTTTTGTGCTCACCCCTTATTTGTAACTGTGACTACTACCTACTTCAGTAGAAAAGCTGTTTGTTTTGCCATTTTGCATTAAAGTCTAAAAGCCTACAAATTATATATTTGAAAAAGTTGCACTTACGCTTTAAAAAATGGAAAAAGAATCGAAAAAATAGAGTAGGTCAGGATCTGATGATCTGACTTTTCTTGATTAGTCTCTGAAGGAAAGATTGCTCTGTTTCCATCTTAAACTGTTTTTTTAGGTGCTGTCTACTGTAGAGTTTGTTCCATGTTGTAACAGCTATTTGTCTTCTGGCTCCTATGCCAYATGTTACGGCTATAGTTAGGAGGCCCATTCCCAGAGCCCGGGTTTAGAAAATACAGGTGATATCAGATACACCCTCAGARCTATCATATATTTTTATCACCATTTTTAAACCTTTTACTTCCTTCTGAGTAATCCACGACAGCTAACTCGACTTTCATTGCTTTTTAGGCCACCTTCTTCTCTATTACAAATATTAGGCTTTACAACCTCAAGGTAATCTTGAGTCCTCTTTACCTTCACATATCCCAGTTTTTACCACCTATTATTTCATATTTGTAGAAGACAAAATCCTATTCTACACTTCTGGCATTACCTCAGTAAAATAGAAAGTAAATAGTAGAATTGGTAGAATTCTGTTCAAAATGTTAAAATAGTATTAGTAATCTTAATACAAAGATTTTGTGCTTATGCATTGAAATGATTCAGAGAACTTTTTACCCTAAATCTCTTTACATTTTCTGATTCCTTCTTTCCATCTCCATTTCTATACAGCTGTGCTCTTCTATTTCTCTCATATTAACTCTGTTCACAGGCCTTCATTTTGACAGAAAAACTTGTTTGTAAACAACTATTTCATACCCTCATATTATGTGAACTTACATAAGTATGCTGTAAGCTTGCCAGGGTTATTCACAGTAAATCCAAATGGCTATTTACTCTGTACTGTCTTTTTGCTGTATTTCTTTTCCATCTTGTTTTCTTTTTTATTTCAAGTTTTTGGCAGGAAGAATGCATACCTTTTCTGAAGAACATATTGCCCATTTCTGTATAGTCTGACCATACCTATTGTCTAGTGCATAATATTGCTTAACTCCTAATTTCACTTGAATTATGATCAAAAGTTACTGATGTTAAAATATTCTTCTGTCAGAAGACAGTTAGATCACCTCATGTAGATTTCTTTTATTTTGTTGTTACATATCCAAATAGATTTTTTTTTTTCTTATAGCTTACTCTCACCTATCATCCAAGCTCTATTGTTAGATATAAGTAAGCTGGGACTCTTACAATTTCCAGTCTCCAAAATATGTGTTGAAGAAGGAAGCTGTTCATTTAAATCTTTAATAAAAATCTTATAGAATTTGTGAAACTCTTTTTGTATGCGTTACTATTAAGTCTCATGATATTTTTTTGCAGGGGTTGTGGCTGAATGTCAACAAGAACGGTCTCAAATAAGAAACAAAGAGAAGGCTATGCAAATGCTTTCTGCCAAACTATACGATCTCAAAATGGAAGAAGAAAACAAAAAGCGAAACAATGTCCGGAAGCTTCAGGTAAATTTCACTTTGCAAAGACATAACTCTATATGTGTATATATGTAAGAGGGTTATTTTATTTTATCTTTATTTTTATTTTATTTTACTGCAAGTAGGAAATGGAACCGTAGCAGAACAGGAGTCCAAAAAGGACTTGTGTGAGACAAATAAAAATTAYGATCTAGGTCAGCAATATAGATCAGCAGAATAGAAGTTCTGGCAGCCTAGTGAAACACACTTGATTGGAGCATGAATAACCAGAACAGTATTAGAGAAAGATATACTAAAATTGTTCTTTTAGATACATAACCACAATTACTGTAATTAGTGAGCTGGTCTTARTATTTTGTATATTTACTTGTATATTTAAACTGCTTCTTTTTGTTKGATAGGTTGGGACTAAAGGAAGATCGGAGAAGATCAGAACATACAACTTTCCGCAGGACCGGATTACTGACCACAGGATAAGCAGATCCATGCATCATATTGAATGCTTCATGTTAGGGGAAGACATGCTAGATGAAATGATACAATCTCTGAGAGAATATGCTGATTATGAATCTTTAATGGAAATTATTTCAGAAAGTGAAAAAATAAATCCAACCTGAACCTTGCTTGTAGTCAGACCATATTGCAACAAATACAGGCACATGTGTGCCAAAGAGCTTGTTGCAAAGAGCACTACCCAGAAGATGGAACTGCTTTTAAGATCATGAAAGGCAACATAATTTGTTTCCTCATAATTGACAGTTTTCTTACTTGCTGAGTAGAAGACTTTATATGAGACATTATAGCTGCAGGAATACACTTAAAAAGTAAATGTGACTGGTCCAGAAGTACTTGCAGTTTTTACTTTCTCCACGGAGAAGATACTGATACACCTCTCTCCAAAGGTAGGCAGAAAAAAGTGAGCTATTTCTGGTCCGAGTTTTCATTCGAATAGTAGTTTGGGCAGCAGTAATGTACCTGAGTTAGTTTAATAATAAAAAAAAAAGTTATTTTTTTTTTAGAATCATTGAAAGATCATGATAAATGAGTGACTGCTACAGATCCAGAGATTTCACAAGGCAGATTTGCTAGGATCACTTACATGCAGTGTGGGGAGGGAGTTCTTCAGAGTGCATCTCCTTCATGGCCCTGTGGCATTTATTAACAACACAAAGAATACTTTAGGAATGTCCCCTTTTCCAAAGGCTGATGAAGCCAAGAGACAAGTTACATGAATTATGTTGAAAAACAATATATTTTTGTTCTTGAGTCAAAAGTGAAATTAAACATCAAGATAATGTGTGGCTGTCTTGAAGGCTGATACAATTCCAGTCTCCATTTGGTTTCAGTTTTTCAATTTTGGTTACATTTTTAATTGGTGCTCCAATTTATTCATTTTCTAAAGGCTACATGACATGAATGGCATCTAACTGTAGTGGATTCTTTTCTTCTATTTAATAGCATCTTAAATCAACTGATTTAAAAGTAAAAGAAAGCAAAGCTTTTGCATTTCTGATCTATTGGATTATGTGTACATGTTTGTATCAGTGCATAAATAAGAATTTTAACTTTTATATTAGACTGTTTTACAATCACAATGTATATAATAGTAGAAAACCTGCAGCTCCCATGCCACCTTATCTCATCATGCATTGTATATATGCATACATATAATATATTCTAAATACCAATAAATCCTCAGAACTAAAGGAAGAACATTACCAGAAATAGCATTAAATTTTGAACTTCTCTTTAATTGAAACCAATAGGAAAATTCGAGTAAACAAAGTAAAGCAACAGAGTGTGCTACAGGTGGCAATATGCTTATAGAATAGCATCATTATAAAAAGCCTATATAAAATACAGTAAGGAATACAAATACAAAACTGATTATTATTAAGTTCATAGTTATTTTCTCTTAGATGTATTTAGTCTATATCTGGAACTAGCCTGTGGAAAAAAATATAGAATCATTTATTACTCTTATCAACTTTGTTTTTTTAGGAAATACTACATAGCAACTATGATTAATGTTAAGTTCCAAATCTTTAAGATGTAGGAGTGTTTATATGCATAAAATGAGATGTATGTATTTCGTGTTGGTGTGAGACCTTAGGCAGAGATTTACTAGCAGATTTATATACAAGTCCAACTGCCACACAAGGAAATAAAAATAAATGCTGGTGCATTTTATGTAAAATAATTAGATATTCAATACAGTAGAAACTAGTAGAAGTTTTCATCTCTACCAGATCAATGTTGTAACCAGAAAATGTTAGAGCACTTCTCGCATGYCTCTTGACTCTACTAATAGCCAATTCATCATATACTAGTTGATGGAAGGYACATGAGACTTCTTTTAGCTCTATATTCCTCCAAACAAATAAGGGATATCACCAACATGAGATGGTGAGAAACCTTATGAAATTCAGTAAGGGCAAGTGCASTGCGGGAGGAATAACCCCAGACACCTGTACAGGTTAGGGACCGACCTTCTGGAGAGCAGCTCTGTAGAGAGGGATGTGGGCACCATGGTGGACAACATGTTGACCRTGAGGCAGCAGTGTGTGATTCTGGCCACGGGGTGCGTTAAGMAGAGCGTCTCCAGCAGGTTGAGGGAGGTGATTCGGCCCCTCTACTCAGCCCTGGCGAGGCCATGCCTGGAGTACTGTGTGCAGTTCTGGGCTGCTCAGTACAAGAAGGATGTGGAGCTGCTGAAGAGTCCAGTGCAGGGCTGCAAGGATGATCAGGGGCCTGGAACATCTTCCTATGAGGAGAGGCTGAGAGAGCTGGGCCTGTTCAGCCTGAAGAGAAGGCTGAGGATCTGATCAGTATCTATAAATACCTCACGGGAGGGAGTGAGGAAGATGGGGCTCCTTCTTTTCAGTGGTGGCCAGCAATAGCACTAGAGGAAATGGCCACAAACTAAAGCATCAAAAGCTCCAAAGGAACTTAAGGAAAAATTTCTTAAGAGTGAGGGTGACGGAGCACTGGAACAGGTTGCTGAGAGAGGTTGCGTAATCTCCTTTTCTGGAGACCTTCAAAACCCACTTGGGATGTAAACCTGTGCCACATGCTATAGGCAACCCTGCATGTGTAGGGAGGGTTGGACCAGGTGATCTCTAAAGGTCCCTGCCAACCTTAAGTATTCTATGATTCTATGAGCATCTACTGCATAGAATACTGTAGTGTCTCTGTCTCCCTAGACATGGCCCGTGGCTCCACTGGTGGGCTTCCTTGCTGCCTTCTGCCTGGCTCAAAGCCTCTCTGTTGTTTGTCTCGTGAATAAACACGAGGTGCCACATCACATAGCAAGTGAGCACTGTGAGAAAAGCCCAGCACTGCCAGGTGGTTCTGGCAGGAGGCTGACAGAGGAATCCCAAACCTCTCTCCTGACAGTGGTATATATACCTCCATCTTATGTATATAAGATGGACTCCTTTGCCTTAAGTTGTCCTGTGCACGTGGCCCTTGGACCTTACATTCAGCAGTACCTCCTAGCAAGCTTTACTGCTTGAGGACTTGAAGTCTCTTTTTTGCTGTTTCACTAAGATGAATATAGATCTGTTTCCTTGTGAAGCCTGTGGCTTTCAAGTCACGATACCTTTCTGCACTGCAAGGAGAAGGTATATTTAGGGGTRCCGGGACACCCCCACTAGCATTTGGTTTGCTTAGCTTCCGGAATTGCCCCTTTGATCTGCCAAGAGTCAATATCGGTTACACTTAAATAAGCGTGAATACGTGCATATTACGTGCATATATACGTGCATATTCGTGCCTATCCATGGGCCGTTCCTGAGCCGGGGCCGAGCGCTTGGCGGGCCAGGCGGAGCTGCGGGGACACGCGCGCGGCGCCTGCTGTCCGCGGGAGCTTTGTGCAAGGGGGCGGCGAGCGGCGCCTGCGGGCCGCAGCGCGAGCCCTTGTTCCTCTCTGGGCGGGAGCCGGGGCGCGGCGCTCGGTTCTCGGTCTGTGCGGGCTCCGCGCGGCGCGGGACCGCCGCGGCCACTCGCCTCGCTCCTCGGCGCCCGAGGAGGGAAAACGCGAGCGGCGCCGGCCCCGCCCGCCGCGCCGCGGATTGGCCCCCGCCTCCTGCCCGCCTCCCATTGGCCGCGCCGCCCCCGCCGCCGCCTCCCCATTGGCCGCCGCGATTTTGGATACCAAATTCAAAGATTTTTAAAAGCACCCGGCGAGGGCGGCCGCGCACTCGCTCTCTGCCCGCCGGCGCGGCCCTCCAGGCATGCAGGTGAGCGCGGCGGCGGCGGCCGCCGCGGGGCGGGAGCCGCGCCGAGCCCCATCGGGCTGCACTCAATCGGGTCGCCTGAGCTGTGCAAAGCTGTGCTGAGCCGACCCGGGCTGGGCCGGGAGGTCCATCCACTGCAGGATGCTCCAGGGCGGCGGGGGCGCGGAGGCTGCGCGGGACCCGGGCAGCGGCCGCTGCTGGAGCGGGCGGGAGCTGCCGATGGAAGGCGAGCGGCTCGGCGGGAGGCGCCGGGCAGCGCCGCTCCGCGCAGTCCCCGCTCTGCGCAGCGCGGCGGGCAGCGATCCCGCCGACGGGACGCGCATGGGGGCAACGCGGGGCGCCCGGCACAGCCGCCGCGGTTGCCGCCAGACCCTGGCCAGAGCCGGGACCCGCGATGCGGCGGGTGGGGCGGAGCGGGACGCGCAGCTCCGCGCGCTCTCCCGCCTGCCGGGCCGCGGCGGGAGGGCGGCCTCCCCCCGGCGCGCGCCCGCCCGCCCCGAGCCACCATCTTGGGGGGAAAGCCCGAAGCGCGGGGCAGCGCCGGGGGGCAGTGTCGGAGCGGCCGGTCTGGAGGCCGGGCCGCCCGCCCGGCTCCGCTGCCCGCCCCGGGCCCCGCTGGGCGCGGGAGCAGCGCGGGGAGGGCGCTGGAGGGCGGGGGTCCCGCTCTGGCGGCGGAACCTCGGCGATGCGGGGGAGCCGTGGCGGGGTGGGCGAACCCTCCGTGTCTCATACTAGGCGGCTCGGCTGAGCAGCCCCCAAGGGCTGGGAGGGAAAGGGGGAAAAGAGGCGCCTTAGGGAGGGCTCCCATCTCTGCCCTCTCGCCCACAGAGCACGAAAAGCTACGTGTATTTTTGCCAATTCCCTCTAGTATCGGTCAGAAGGGACTTTTTCTCTGGAGCATGCCTGAAGTCCCTCCATTTCCCCTCCTTTTCTCTCTCTCTCTCTCTCTCTCTCTCTCTCTCATTTAGTTAGTTATTTATTTATTTTCTCCAAGATTATTAAAAACGCCCAAGTCATCTGAGGTATTTATCCAAACGGGGCAGCTCTTTTTTGCATTCGGATTGCAAAGGCACATTGAACATTACTTTTTCCTTACATTTAACACGACAGAGGTGGCTTCCTCTTGCCCTTCAGCGCTTCCCCATCCCCCACCATCGGTAATATAGATAGCCCCGCGCTTGGGGGAGGGGCAAGAAATTGGTCAAGAAAAGCTGTTTCTCCATATCTCTCAGTGCCAGGGCGCGCTTCTCGCAGCCATGCACGAGCGTGCTCGTGTTACCATGGTCTACCTTAATCATTGCGCAGTGCTCCCTACCTTCCCTGGCAGTTTAGCTGTACAAATGAGCATGCTGGCAATTTCCTTGCATTGCCCYTTCCCCACTGCCTTACAAGATATCTGGCTACATCAGCTACCCCTGGCCTTCGTTACAGCCCTTTTTGGGGTCTCTGCTGTGGTGCTGCCAACAGGAGCTTTCTCAGAGCTCTACTATTGTGTGTGGGCAGCAGAAATGGCTTTCAGCAGGGTCTTCTGCAGGGACTGCACRTGTCTTGAGCGTATTGCTTGCTTTTATGGCAAGAAATAGCCAATGGGGTGTCTAAAAGTAATCTATATTTAGTGGAATGGAGACAATGTAAATGGTCCAGTCAGTCTTCACAAACCGCCTATTCTGAGAGAATCTGGTGTAGACTTTGTGATGCAGTTTACGTAGCCTTGTATTAATGCTGCTGCTGTTTTTGCAGGATATGAACAAAGTAATGAAGGCAAACCTCGACCATTCTTTCAAAATGAAATGTGATTTTAATTGTACCTCTCTTCACGCTGGCTTTGCACTGTCAAAGTGTGCTGTGGAAAAAAGAAGCTTCGGAGAATCCTGCCCCTTAAGTCATGAGGAAGGGTTTTGTAAAGACTATGCCAAAGACCATCAAAAAGTATCTGCTAGTGAATCATACCACACTGYCCCCAGAAATCTAGATCTTGAAGATGAAGGAAAACCTGTACATAACAAGGAAAACAAGCAAGTATCCCAGAGACTCGATGAAGGTATCTATGAAATGGAGGCACTGGATAGTAGCAAGTTTAACGATGACAGTGGTTACTCCTCTATGTTAAGCAACCAGTACAGTGATCCAGTGGAACATGAGGACAGCATACCCTTGGCTGGGAATCTCGGTGGCACACCAAAGCACTGTCTCATGAAGAACCAAAGCCAAGTACAGTTTTCAAAGACTCTGCTGCCAGTAATTCATTACGAAAAAATGATTTGCTCAACTTTGAAAAAAAATGTTAAAAGAAATCTCAGGTCTTGGACTGCAATAGACAAGATTATTTTTAGGGGAAAGTTTGAACTTCATAACCTAATTGGAAAGAAAATGGGGTTAGACAGAATAGATATTCTTGCTGAACTCTTCCAAAAGAACCTGAAGCATATACTAGCAAGCATCTTAAGGCATCTTGATGAGATGGATTTAATAAAGTAAGTATATTGATCTTCTAGGTATTTTTATTAGGAAAGCAAACAACCTAACTGGAAGGTTAAAAATATTTTAGATAAGGCTTGTAACACTTCCYCAATGTATTATTATATTATCACCTAACTGCAAAATTGTCCCTACTGTTGAATAATACTCTTTTTTTTACCCTCTCCTTGAAGATAATTCACACTTCTGAATTTTCATTATAGTGTTGCCAAAGTCAGCACAACATGGAAGAAGATTCTGCATGATGACAAACGGGCTTTCCAAAAATATAAYGAAGCTGTGAGAAACCTTTCTGTAAGTTTTTGCATTTGCTGATATTTTAAACCTAACTCAATGGTGTCTATCTGTTATTTCGTGATTATTTCTAGCCTTAAGGAATCACAAGACTGGTCTCTGATTACAAGCAGTTTCACTGGAGTTTTTAAATATGTCCTGTTAGGATGCCCTATYTTAAGCATTGCAAATCACTCAGTCCTTAGTGCTTTAACTATTTTGAAGTTCCATTCAACAAGTCCTGTATTTCAAAGGAAAAGAACATCAGCTCCAGCACTGCCTCTTGGGTAAGCCAAGCCCACTCTCAGCAAATGGCTCATGTGCATCAGCATGGCTGCTCATCCAGAAGGGGGAGCGAGCACGAGAAGCCAACCAAGCAGCAACGAGATTTGAATCTCCTACTTCTGCTTTCCAGCAGCAGTTTCTGAAGTAAAATGTTGGCTGATTGAAATTAGCTGATAGATTATTGAAAATTCTTTGTGTATAAACCACTCCTAATGCCTGGCCTATTTGTTGTATAAAAGGAGATCCAACTACCTTAGCATTACACTTATCAAAGCAGGACTCTTCTGAAACAACCAGGAGTGTTTTTTGTTTATTGTCTTTTTATGATGGAAAGACAATGAAACTAGCAGAATGCTGCCACAGAACACGGTCACTAACTTCAACTTTACGTAGTTCTTGATGATCCTAGTATATAAGAAATAGCTAGGAAAATCAGGGAGAAGGGAGGAATTTCCTTCTCAGAAGGAAACGGTGTAAGCATTTATCTTTGCCATGAAGAAATAGAGTTTTTGCTTTGCACTTTAAAACGCTGCAGTGTCTAAATTGGATGTTTTGTCTGAATAATTGTGATGTGTTAATATGAAAGCAAATTTCAGTACGTAATAGAAGATAATTATTTTTAGTGGTCTGAACCAGGGGTCTTTTTTGTATATCTGTAATAGTGGTTGCTGAATAAACTGAGGTAGAATTGGTAGTATTCTACCTGTTGTGACAGTTAATTACTAGAAACTTCCTAGCCAGAGAAGGAATTAAGGATAAGTCTTTAGCKCACACTAAACGAAGAGGCATTTCATATTCTATAAGCAGTTAACTGATCTGACTTTATGGTTTTCTTTTTATTAGGATGGCAGCAAAACATCAGAGCATGCTGGAACGAGRGAATATGTTATCTACCGAACAGCTTTAGCTTCTGTTCAGAAGGCTACCCCACCAAACTTTGTTAAAAAAGGCAACAGATCCAAAACATCTAAGAATCACAGCAGGCTTATTGAGTTTTCTGAGGTAAATGTTGTTTTCATTCATCTTTAACTCACATGTCAGATAGGTGATYGGCATATAAAAGATATTTCTAAAAGCAGTATCTTCAGCTTGAAGCATTTAAAGTTCTTAAATCAGAATGGCTATCAGATTTTTTTTCTTATGGAACCAATTTTAAGAACCTGTCACAAACTAACTGGAGAATATTAATACATTCTTCTACATCTCCCTTTGGCGAATATGTAGGTACTATCAAAATGACTTTAYGACCTTCTTTTGTTTAAATTTTGTCATGGACCAGACATGAAGAAGTTCAGCCACTTCCTTTTAATTTCTCTGGGCTTATGATGAAGCTGGTTCTTCCCAGATACATGGTTTTGAAAACCTGTCAATTTTGCTTTAATGCTGATGGTCAAATTCAAAGAAGCCCAAAAACTAGTTAGTTTTGAAAACTGAAATGAATATTCTCCCTGTGACAAGACTGATAATCAGTTGAAAGCCATTGTTAATAAGCAATGGAGATTCAGGAACTATTTGAGATAGTTAGCTCTTTTCATAAAAAGAAATGTGGACTCTACTTAAATTAACTGCCCCTCTTTGGATGAGGTTTGGAGAATTCAGTGSTTAGATTTAGGTTACAGTTCTTACTGCTTAGCATTTAGTTTGTTTATCCAGTGGTTTAGTCACCTGTGACTGTATGAACAATGAGAATTGTAAATTGATTACCTCTAGTCCAATTGAAAATATCTGCGGTTGTAGATTCTTGTTCCATCTCCATCAGAATTTGATAAAGACAGGTACACAAAACCTACTAAAGTATGCAGTGTGTTCTGTGGAATGTTTGGGATGTGCATTTATTTTCCAGTCRTGACTGACTCTATTCTTTTCCAATAGACTGCCAAGACCTTGAAAAACTCTGAAAGCCTTAAAGCCTGCCATCGCTGTGGCTCACCTGCAAAGTATGACTCCTATCTACACAGAGCAACATGCAGCCGTGAAAGCTGTGGCTTTGACTTTTGCACAAAGTGCATGTGCAGCTACCATAGCTCCAGTGACTGTATGAGTGGCAAACCAYTGAAATCCAGCTGTAAGCTGGGGCCACTTCCTGGGACTAAGAAAAGCAAACAGAACCTACGGAGATTGTGATCCGTCCTAATACAGGTTGATAGATAAGGCATAAACGTTCTTTCAGACATAAACGATACCCCAGAAGAAAAACAAATATGACAATRCTTCCTGCTATTCTGTATTCAGCCTCCCTCCCAGAACCCCTGCCACCCCAAAATTATAAAAATATCCACTTAAAAAAGAAAACTAGCAGAGAAGGGGGGAGCATAAATTCTGCCTTAAAATGTTTACTCTTGCTGTCCAAAAGTCTTTAAAAGCTTTTATAGTGAAAATTTAAAGTGGAGTGAGGTTCATTTTAACATAAAATTGTGTAGGGACKCTAGATTTTATTATTTTTGAGGCTTTGCCTTCATTTTAAAATGTGAAAGTTCAGAATACTATTTTATCTGATTATTTGCCTTATTTGAATCTTGCTGCTGTGCCTTTGTTCGTTCTTTATTAAGAAGCCACTGTGAACTTATCCTTTCCAATGAAAACAAAACAAAAAAGGAAAGGTGGAAAAAAAAAGGAAAAAATACCTTGGATATACTGCTAAAAACACTTAGGTTTGCTATTTTTTCTGAATTATAAGACATTTTAACTATTTGTATATATTTGTAAATATAACTTTAAATATTTTCATGTTTGTATTGTAAAAATAAATTACTGTTTTCAACAGATTGTTAAATTTGGACTTGGGTTTAATTTTAAAATTTTATTCTTCCTGCTTATTTTTCCACTAGGTGGATATTAATGTTGACTAACAGACACTGGTTTTGTTCTTTGTGTAAATCCATTCTCATGCTGTAACCCTGCAGTTTACCAAAAGGCTCTTAATTGTAAATTTGTGTAGCCTCTGAACAAGTACATTCAGTGGAATATTTTCCATGGATGGTATTTATGTTCCCRTTGTACAACCCACCCACTAATGGTAAACTTGTATTTGGTATTCCATAGTGAAGCAGGGCAAGTTTTCAAGGAAAGTAATGATCATGTTGCCAGAAACAACTGCCTTTTAAAAAAAAAAAAGTCACACACTTCAGGAGTATGCAGACAACAGACTTAAAGCAACCTTGTAGGGCCAACTTGAGTAGTCCCTTCTGTGAACTTCTTGGAAAGCAGGATCAAAAGCTGCACTACATCTCTTTCTGCACTTGTTAATTTTTAATTCATGACCCTGGTGGTAGAAACAGTTGTGTGAAAATTAAGTCCACTTCTAGGAAATGCTCAAAACCCAATTGTGAAAGCTAAGTCTTCCATTCCTTCATTAGACTTCAGAAATCTCACTAACCAGTTCCTTGGTATAGGCCAGAAGAGTGATGTTTTTGTGGAAGATAGTAACCTTCAGCTGTTAGCTATTGGTGTCAAGATGYAGTACTCTGTGAGAAGAAAACTCAGTGGCCAGAGATATCTAGAGCAAGTGGCACAGGGTTGCATCCAGGTAAGTTTTGAGGATCTYCAGAAAAGGAGACTCCACAACCTCTCTAGGTGGTTCCAGGATTCTATTACCCTCACAGGAAAGAAGTTCTTCCTSAAAGGGAGATGGAACTTCCTGTGTTTWAATTTATACCCGTTTCTTCTTGTYGTGTCAYTGGCCACCACTGAGAACAGTTTGGCCATCTCCTCCTTACATTTACCCCTCAAGTACTTATACATATTGATCAGATCCCTTCTCAGTCTTCCCCTCTCCAGGCTAAACAGGCCCAGTTCACTTGGTCTTTCCTTGTAYGACAGATGTTCCAGTCCCTTTATCATTTTGTTGCTCTATGGCGAACCCTCTCTAGAAGCTGCAAGTCCCTCTTGTGCTGGGGAGYCCAGAACTGCACCCAATACTCCAGCTGTGGCTTCASCAGGGCKGAGGAGAGGAGCAGGATCCCTTCCCTTGGCCTGCTGGCAACTCCTGATGCAGGCCAGGTACCATTGGCCAGAAGGCCACACTACTGGCCTATGGTTGGCTTGTTGACAACTAGGACTCCYAAATCCCWCTCYGCAGAGCTGCTTTCCAGCAGGTCAGCCCCTATTCTGTACTGGTGCCTGGGGTTATTCCTGCCCAGATGCAGGACCTTGCACTTGTCCTTGTTGAATCTCGTGRGGATCCTCTGTACCCAACTCTCCAAYCCGTCCAGGTCCCTCTGGATGGCAGCGCAACCCTCTGGAGTGTCAACCAATCCACCCAGTTTGGTGTCAACCATGAACTTGCTCAGGGTCTCCTCTGTATCCTTGTCCAMGTCATYGATGAACAAGYTGAACAGCACTGGGCCCAGCACTAACCCCTGAGGGACACCACTGGCCACAGGCCTCCAGCTAGACTGGGCGCCATTTATCACAACCCTTGGATTAAAGTTTCCATGCCTATTTTGGAGAGGCTGAGTGAACTGGGTCTGTTCAGCTTCAAGGAGAGAAGACTGAGGAGGGATCTTATCAGTGTATACACATATTTACCTCCTGAGGTGACTTTCTGAAATCAATGGTGTCACAAAAATGTCAATATCTTGCAGGTCTTCACTCTTGCACTTATTATGCCATATTGAAAAACCCTGTTTAGCTACTACCCAAACAGTTTAAAGAGGTACTCAAACCTTTTTGAAAAATATTATAAATTATAACAATCTCAGCTCTCCTGCATTGGCAACCAGAAAAGCTGGGGACGAGTATCGGGAGGTGATGATTGAAATGATGAAGTTATCACCTGTAAAAACAAGAACAGACCTGTATGCACCTGACAGTGTATTTGTACTCAAGTGGTAGCTTTTTGTACTGTGAGGGCTAGGAGACATGGAAGAATCCAAATAGCGAAAAACAAAATCAAAATCATGCTTGAGCTATGCAGCATATGGCACCTTAGCACAGAACATAATCTGAGGGCTTTTTTTTTTTTTTTTTGCAAGGAGGCTTATATCTCACATATGGCAAAAAAATCAGTATATATATCAAGCTATATTGCCACAAGTTGAGGCATTTCAAAGAACCTATATCCTAAAATATCAGAAAAATTTATTTACAAGAAGTTTAAAACTTAAGAGTTGTGACAGCTATCACACTTGAAAAAGCTCAGACTATTTTGTGATGAAAACATGCTGTCTGCCCTGACTGATAGAGTTCAAAAGGAAATCAGATTAAGATGGTGAAAAGATCTTCCTCTCCCTCTAAAAAATCTACATCTAAAGTCRAAGACTGGCACCCATTTTGAGGAAACAATGCTGTACCATACGGAATAAATATATATATAATATGTTATAGAAAGGGAAAAACCACAAGATGGTGCTCTTGAAACACCGCATGAAGCCAGGTTCACTGACTTCCTTTCTTGCTGAGTTCATAAAGAATACATTTCCTCCACCTCCATTGTGTAAGCTTTGAATATAGGAGGAATTACATATTGAAGGAATAGCTATCTTTCTAGTTACTCTTATTAAAGTATGAAATTGCTTTAAATCTGTACTTGAAAGAACACCACTCAAGCCTTGTATTCAGTCTCTGGTTCTAACCGTTGTCCCCATAATATCTGTGTGGAATATGTAATTGTTTACTATGCTTGATAAAATTTGACACACTTGATGCAACTTGCCCCAGCTGCCCACTTGACAAGTGGAGAGCAGAGCTGCGGCTCCAAGGCCACCACAGAGGCTTGCGACAGTGGAAGAAGAGCCAGGCTATAAAGCCACCACTGCCCCTGCTTTGTGCAGAGGCTGTTGTAATCAAGCCCCTTTGGAGTGGGTCTTTGCCTTGATGCGTGTTTCTGATTCCCTTGTTCAATGAACAAGCACGTAACTGCTATGGAGTGAACTGGCTCTCTTGGCTAACAGAAGCTGAACGTGCTGGACTGCAAAATGCCTGAAAGGCTTAGCAAGAATAGATGAGGCAGCTTCTTTCCTCACTGTCTCTGCTGAGACTGGGGCCATCAATGCCTTAATCTGAAACCCCATTAAATGACTGCAGGAATGGGCATTTTCTGCAATACAAACACAGTTCTGGGTTCCTGTTCCTAAAAGATTTTCTAATACATTTAAAATTTGAAGTATCATAGAATCATAGAATGCCTAGGGTTGGAAGGGACCTCTAGAGGTCATCTAGTCCAACCCCCCTGCACGCGCAGGGTCTCCTAGAGCATGTGGCACAGGGTGATGTCCARGCRGGTTTTGAAGATCTCCAGAGAAGGAGMCTCCACCACCTCTCTGGGCAGCCTATTCCAGGGCTCTGTCACCCTCACTGTTAAAAAATTCTTTCTCAAGTTCCTGTGGAACTTTTGGTGCCTCAATTTGTGGCCGTTTCCTCTAGTTCTATCACTGGCCACCACTGAGAAGAGGCCAGCCCCCTCCTCCTCACTCCCTGTCTTGAGATATTTATATACATTAATCAGGTCCCCTCTCAGTCTTCTCTTCTCCAGGCTGAAGAGGCCCAGCTCTCTCAGCCTTTGCTCATAGGGCAGATGTTCCAGGCCCCTAATCATCTTTGTGGCCCTGCGCTGGACTCTCTCTAGCAGCTCCACRTCCCTCCTGCACTGGGGAGCCCAGAACTGCACACAGKACTCGAGGTGCGGCCTCACCAGGGCTGAGTAGAGGGGCAGAATCACCTCCCTYGACCTGCTGGAGACGCTCTGCTTAATGCASCCCAGGATCCCATTGGCCTTCTTGGCCACGAGGGCACACTGCTGCCTCATGGTCAACTTGTYGTCCACCATGACRCCCAGGTCCCTCTCTGCGGGGCTGCTCTCCAGGAGGTCGKTCCCCAGCCTGTAGGTGTGTCTAGGCGTGTATAAAATGAGGAATTAAAGAAATGAGAATTCTCTAGAATGGGAGTCATCAACCTGAGGCTGAACAAATCAGCATGCTGGGCTCACTGCATTTTGATKTTACCTCGATGGAGTTGTTTATCCTCTGGAAGGAATAGGGAAGAGAGAGAAAAGAATGTGGTGTTGATTTTCCTGATATAAAAGCAAGAGTCTAGTTGAAACTTCAGGCACATACAGAACTAGTCAAAGTTTCAAATACAGCAACACTCATTTTTTTGTAGATTTTAATAACCATTGAGATGGCTCAAAGTTGAGAGTTTGTCCCCTAAAGTTTAGCATTGCTCTGCTTCCTTTTACATTCAGTCCTGCACACAGTACTTCACAACACTCCAGCAAGCTGTGGCCTGTGGAGATAGTTTGAGAAACTAAGATGAAAACAAACAAAAAAAATACAATGACCCACATTTGCCAATTACTCTGTAGATGTTGGTCTGGGGCAGGAAGAACAAGTGCCAAAGTGGTGCCCTTCACAGCCCATGACCACTGCAGCAGAGGGGCCAGCACCATGGCCATGAGGGGTCCTAATGGATTATCAGGCCCTGCAGCTGAGGAGTGCGGGAACACCCACATCCCTTTCTAGTTACCCATGTCCTATCTTGATGATCTTGGGCCTGATGATCTTGAAGGTCTTTTCCAACCACAATGATTCTATGATTTGGGAAGTCACCTGGGGCATACTGGAAGGCTGGGCAGGGCGATGGTGCTGGACTAAGGCCTGTCAGTAACTGACACAACAGGCGGACAGTGGTTTTGACAACTGACATGCACAAGTCATTCGGCAGCATTTGATGCYACCTTGTAGCCCAGCCAGGATGGTACTTCTAGACTCTGGTATTGCTGTAATATTCTGGTCACGCTGACTTTCTCAGCCAAAGCAAGATCCACCACCAAGAGCATTGCAGATGTCAGAATTGGCTCTGATTAAAAGTACTTGCAGTGTTTGGATACAGGTTGGACTGCCTGAAGCTTATGCAGGCATCAACTGTGCACATGCTGYGGTGTGTCTGAACCGAGAGCCACAGAGTCATGCAGGGAGGTTGCTGACTGGGAGGAGTGTGGCAGAAGATCTGAGCTCGTGAKGAGACTTTCCATGTTTCACGAGGGGGAGCCACTTTCAGGTGGCTCCTACACCTCACTGAGAGGTTTGTGGTGSATATCCCTATGCCTGTTTCACCAGCAAAAGTGTTTCTTTTTGAAACTCTGAGTTTCTGCATTTGTCTCTATTTCCACCAGAGTGCGCAGGGCACCTTTGCAAAAGTCACCGTTCCTACTACAAGGGACTGAAAGGGTCTCTTGCTCAGGCATGAATCACAAAGCAAACATTATGACACAAGACCTTGGAGACTTCCCTCTTATATATAGTGTCATTTATGACGGTCTACCTCAGTTGAGTTAATTACATTGTACAAGTTTCTGTTAGTCATATGCAGATCTAATTTTCAAGATGGTCCCAGGGGTACCAAGTTTCTAGATAAGACCTCAGTTGCAATTTGCTTACAAACACACTTTGAACACTAGCTGCTTGTAAAAAATACACGTTTTAAAATTAGAAAACTCTGTCTACCTGAAAAAATACTCAAGCCAGGTAGCATAATAACATGTTTACTTTCTACAGTACATTTACTTATGTACCTGTAGATGAAAAATCCGTGTGCCAGTATTAAAACAAGAAAACCTGTACGTTGCTCGCACATCCCTACTATTCCTTATGGTACACAGATTTAAACTCAGGTAGGGTAATACCGGGTATCAGGGTAAAGGCAATGTAAGATGATGTGTGTTAATGACAAGTAAATTAGTAAGGATACCGCAGGATTTACAGGCTCATAGCATGCATTTCAGAGAGTTTTGGAAAAGCAGGCAGTTAACATTTGCTCTGATCTCCTATTTTCTCTTAAGTAGCAGTTATAGACTCTTTATTGGTATGCAGTATACAAATGTAAGGCCTCAGATGGGCCACCTGGAGCCTGAAATCCCTCACCACAAACATGACAGAGGAACATCTGCACAAATTTCTACCGGCTGCCAAGCCCGAGCACTTTAATCCTGCCCTGGAAGGGCCTACTCTGCGGGTGAGACATCGATCTGCCTCCAAGTATATCGGGCTCCCTGCTGCGACTTCCCTCAGTTGTGACCGTGACTCCTGTGAAGCAGATCCCTCCTTGTGAAGTAAAACAGTACCCAAAACCAAAGGCAATAACAGCCTGCAGTGATCTGAYGGATAAAACTTTTGGCACAAAATTTATTTATTTAGTGCTTTTTTTCTACTGACAGTTTGAGGTATTGTTATGAGCTTGTGAAGATGTGAATAGTTGAGTAATATACTTTTAAATATTTCTATTTGGAGTTTCATGTCGGTACTCATATCCTTGCATTTTCTCAGCACCCTTGTAAGTAGATTATAACCTAAAGGGTGACTAGCTCAGTGGGACAAGGCAAGCTTTTGCTTTATTTTGTAAATCTCAGAAGAAAAAGGGTTCTGTTCCCTAGTAGTTTCAATCAAGAGGAAGATTTTCATTGTTCATACAGACCACCTTGATCGTCACTATAGCAAGGTTTTCACAGAGCTTCTGTGATAGGCAGTGACTGAGCATGTCAGTTTATGGTTATTGGCCACTCATGAGTATGACTAATTTTAAAATGCTTTCAGATGTCCTATCATACTAGTGATACCAAAGAAAAGTAAAGATCTTTGATTATTTTTTTCCCTTATTAATTTCATAAATTCTGGCAACCACAATCCAAGGTACTGCTTATGCATCTTTTAAGAAGTCAGAGAATTTGCGGTCCTTCCATTGGAAATAYTTGAAGAGAAAGGAGCTGTTGTAATGTAGTAGATCGTAATAAATACTGACTTGTAAGGCAGTTAATGCTTACGCTTGCCTCAGACTCCTTCAGAAAAACTGAGAAGAAAAATGCCATCCCTTTCTTCTTTTAGTCAGGATTTAACAGAAATTATTGGAGGAGCTATGCAGAAAACACATTTACTGAAAGCTGAGGTTACATAAGCTTGTGGCCAAAATTGGTGAAAGAAAAAAAAAAAAAAAGATATGCATACCATACTTTTATTTCTCATAAAGAACATGCAAGCTAAAATAAACCAGACTGCCTTTCAGATTCTAACCTGTGCTCCTAGTGTTACAAGGCAAATACATCTTGTTATTATTATGTGTCTTGCAACAGACGGTGTTTAGTCCAATAAAATACAAATTAGCTGCTCGAAAATCAAAACCTTAAAATGGTGTGCCAGTGTAAGTACAGTATTCCTTTATAGGTAAACCCCAATATCAGTTTCCAAATAGCAAGCTGTATACCTGGTAGAAAAGATATGCAAGTTTAGAAATTAAAAGAAGTTACARCATGTGTTTTTGCTAGATAGATTCATTTATCTAGCAAGTAGGTATACCCTGCTTCAGGCAACCACAGAAATCACTTACATAACTTACAATATTAAAATATGCATAATGTATTTTTACCTGTCTTTTGCACAGGGTTCAGTAATTGGAAAACAGAAAATGATGAGGCTGCTCTCTACAGACTGCCAGGAGATGTCCTGACACCATGATTAAAGACTCTATTGTACTTCTTGAATTCCAGTGATTTCCTGTAACTTTAAGATGTCAGTTTACCTAACTAATTCCACCTCTGCTATAAATGTAATTAAGACTGTGGACCAGGTTCAATCGACATATAAGATATCATCATTTTAGTGAAGGGCATTCCCTACTAAAAGTTCACCTGATAGTGTTATAGTGGTCCACTACAGCAACCTCAATACTGGCAAATTAAAAGTCACCTGAGAACACTTGTGGACCCTGGAATGCTTTGACCTCTTGGGTGACAGCCGTGTCCTTATCTTTGCTCTCTTTGCTATTTTTGTCCCAAATAATTCCTGGGTGCAATTAAAAAGTTAGCATATGGTATAGAGATCATGGCCAAGAGGTGATCAGAGCAGAGTGGACCTCCTTTGGAGGCTAGGGCCTACCAGCATGGGCTGTTCTGTCCTCAGTGTTCCCTCCAGCACTTTTATTTTACCAACACACACTTAGTCCACCCATATAATAAAGCTGAATTACTTACTTAGGCTAAACATCTTTGGATGGATTCTAAACTAAGGTGAGTTGTTTGCATGAGCACTTGGGCTAAAACTGAAAATGTAGCCTATGTTATGAAAACTTGATAGGGTAATACATATTTCTACTATGGTGATTACTGTTTCATGACAAATTATGTACACACTCCAGTTATAAAGTTTAAGCTAGGGCACTTAAGAGCCAAGAAGGTGCTTCCGTTACATAAAGCCTGAATAGTGTCTCTTTTTTCTTAAGTAAATGAGTATGCACACACAGTCTGTGTCTGCAATTAATAATATAGCAATGTCATCATGGACAAGTGCATCAATAGTTTTTTCCACATCGATCTTGTTGTTATTTCAAACTGTGGGAGGTGAATATCATGGCTCTGTTGAGAGGTTAAAATTAAGAGGAAGATTTATTAACTTTGAATCCATATGATGGTGCCTGCAAGACTATAATGGGCATTAGCTTTACATTTTTATTGAGACATGAAGCACTAGAAACTAAAAGACTCTCTAAAATAACTCCAGTGCTGTAATATATAACATTAAACAATGCCAATGATAAAACAAAGAATAACTCAAGAAAATATATATTTTTTAAAAAATGCTTGGGAGTAAATCAATAAAATAAATAAGACAACATTTTCTCTTCTTGAGTTCCRATGTTTTTCTCATATGATCTTTGGAAATCAATGATAATCAATATGAGCACTCTTCTGGAATTTAGTCTGAAATAGGAGCAAAATATGTATGCTTGACAAATATCTAATGAAAGGAACTCTAATACTTTTACATCAAATCTGCCAGGAAGAATGAAAAGCATCTAGCATCACTGAGTAACCCTGGGTTTCTACAAACCAGGTGTACACAGACTTCTCTCGAAAGCACAGAGCTCAGGTTCCACGCTATCTGTCACAGGTGCACGTCAGCACATGTGCAATACTGGGCTAACATAATTGTGTGCGTTTCTGGATAGCCCCTACTCTGTTAGTTCAGAGTACATGAAGAGGAAGTGCAAGTCTGTGTTGAAAGAAAAAATATCCAACAGTTGTGCCTTTAGCCACAGTTACACTTAAGCTCTTAAGAGCTACCTGAAGACTTAATTATAAACAGAATCTCCTGGACAGTCACTTACTGGTAAAGAAAGGACCAAAACAGAGTCACATCATATTCACAACACAAGTGTGTAGTGATATCATATTTGCAGCACAAGCATTCCAGCAAACCCACAGTAGAAAATGCCAGACTTTTAGGCTGCAATTTTTTGTTCTKTTTCATGATCATTTTGTAGGGGATGAATAAAGATTTACCAAAACTTTTTTGTGTATTGCTATGAAGTAGTCTTTTTCCGTTGTAGTCATTCTCTAGAGGTCATTGAGTAAGAGAAGCTTTGTAGAGGTCAAGACAGCTGACTCAGAGAGTCTTAGCTTGAAAGATAGTAAAATATTCCTGAAAGCATTGAAATATGTCATCAGCACTGCCGGAATAAGGTGATGGATATAAGAGTTATTAAGCAGAAAAATTTATTAAAATTGAATGTTGTTTTAAAACAACAGACTTTAAGTCACGCAGAGCAAGTTCAGAGCAAGAGCATGTTCTTTAGTCCCTTACATAAATTCTTCCTATTCTCTCTSAGATCTACTAAATGATAGTCTATGTTTCTTGCACATTATTTAAATGTTGGCTTAAACAGAGATTCTATTTTTACTCTGAATTTAGAGTGAATGAGGGTAATGGAGGTTTGATGCAGAGAGGGTATTGGTGCTTTTTAATCTTCCTCACAGTTAATATTTGTTGCCTAGAAAACACATCCAGAGTAGGTGGGCATTCAAACCAGAAGCAGTGAAGTCTAGCTCTGTACAGCTATTTTGCAGTAGCTGATACGGCAAGGGATACTGCAGCATCTCTAGATCAAATTCATATACAATGCCATTGAGGGCATTTTATGAACAGAAAGAATCTAGTTCTTCACATTTTTCAGCAACGCAATTACCAGCTTAACTTACAAAGATTTATGGGTCAATTTCTTGCCCACAGCTTTCTATATCAGTCCAGCACTGAGTTTCTTTCAGAGCCCTTAAGGAGAAGCCGTTTGGATGTGCTACTTGCTCTGTTAATTTAGAGCCTAACTTTCTGTCCTTGAACAATGGTGACCTTTTCTCTGGGCACCTGCTCCAGGCTGGGCAGGAAAGAGGCTCAGAGCTGAAAGAGTGGCTCCACTTGATGAAGTTTTCCTTGCATTACTCATGTATGAGTGCAACCCATTCTAGACCTAGAGATTTTGACTTATAATACTGTCTCTGCATGTGAAAACACAGTGCATAAGTTCCACAGCCTCAGAAGTTTCCCAGGGATTTACCTGTCWGGAGAATCCTGTTGTTATGTTGGTGAGATAGATTTTTCCAGCCTTGTAAATCAGAGCATCTATATGGGTTATATATATATATATAGCGTATTCAGATTCAGTCCACATTGTGTGTAGATATTTTCTGTTATATGAGATATATCTCAAATATATCAGGGCCTGATTTTCCTTGGCTTTTTACTAGAATAATTTTGGAAATATCTCCATGAAAATAAATATACTTTCTCATTATGAGTTAGCGTTGAATTAGCTGTAATATGCAAATGACAGGTCATGTCATRTTTCTTACAATTGAGTTCCAAACCCAGCACATATTTGTGTCCCTGATWGTCACGTAAAATTCAGTCTATCATAGTGTTAGTTATTTAATAAATTGTGGCTATACACTATAAATTCTCTCGATACCACTGYTTTAATGCTCTTGCAGAGCATACTAAATATTCACTTTAACCGACAACTCTAAAAGATTATTATTGAAAGTGACAATTGTTTTCAAGCAGAAAAGAAATGCAAGAAAAAACGTGAAATTTTAAGGCACATGCTGTTATCTCTTTGATTAATTCAGCAGAGAGCAGTCACCACACCTACAAAAAATTCTTATGAGATGGTAACGCTGTATTTAAATCTAGTCTTCCCTTGAAATACATTTTTACAGCCATTGTACTGCTAACAGTAAAACACTTCTATCTAGACACAGGAAAATTCTAAAATTTTCTGTAGCAGCACCATCCAGCTGATGATACAAAAGCTAGATCTAGATCGAGGATCCTTCTGCCTTTCTTATTATCTGCTACATAAAGCGATGCAGTCCTAGGAATCCGCCCACAAATCCTCTAACCTTCTGCCAAGACACTTGGAGGAAAAGGCACCATCCCCGTATTTCTGTGGGACGGCAGGCAGGAATGGGGGCGTGTGTTATCCTGCTCCTCCATGTGCCCTATCAGGTAGAACTTCATCTGCAGCAACTCAGCCCAGAAACAGATCCCCAACTAGGATTTGGCTCTGGTGCTGATAGGGCAAGAGTGCCCTCTCTGCAATGTAATTCTATTTAATATGTATAACCAGTATTTTTGGAGAAGGCAGTTGTAAGGTTTTATGTAAAGATTTTTGTGAAGTACCGTCTTGAGAAATAAAACTTGTGAAAAGGCAGAGAGTAAGGCTAAAATAAAACTAACAGCCGTTTATTAGTCATTTGTGAAAGGTGTTGGTCATCTTGTCTGYTAAGTGGTGATAACGACACAGTGAAAGTAGTGACTCAGACCTGACTCCTCTCAAAAGAGTGCAGCTGCTTGCTGTGCTTCTAGCTGTCCTCTTCCTCTCAGTTTCTGAGAAATGTTCACCTAAAGAAGCAGTGAATTTGACCATTCAACCCAAAATAGAAGCCTGGAGGCCGAGGAAGAAACGCAGATTGTCAAGATTGTCTTTTTATTTTATTCCTATCTTCCCTCACAGTAGTAACTCCCTCAGGTGACTGGAGGAACAAAGGCAGAAAGGAGGTTTCTATACAAGGCAGCCTTTGGTATCAGGTTCTTCCCTGGAGCCCTTCTGGGAAAGGCTGGCGCTTTCCTTACCCACTATCTGGTAGCTGATGACCTGGGCGGGAGGAGGCTGAGCTGCTTATTCAAACGGAGGGTGTCTCAATAGCCTCAGGAATTTATGCCCAACAGCAAGATTTGGTGGCCTGTGATTGTTTTATACCACTTTGAGGAACCATAAAGCGGAGTCAACTTTGAAATACCACAAGTAGCTTTTGAAAATCCTGGCGGTGAAGAGGAAGAAGTGAGGATACAAGAAGAGCTGCCCTTTTCAATAGATAAAGCAAGATGATAGGGAGGTATACGGCACTGCATCACCTATAAACTTTTTATAATGCAAGGTAGACTGATAAGGGGCTCTAGTCCTGAAACACGCCATTTACCAGCTAGTGGCTGTGGCTTCTTGGTGTCCATGAAATCAACGCTAATTTTGACTTCACACAGGTTGTTTCTGTTGATGACTTTCTGGAAAGGCTTCCTTTTATGTATGTCTGTCTTATGGTTTTATTTTATTTATTGTTGTTTTAGCAAATGAGGTCAGTGGATAAATAGCAGCTGCACTCTAATAGGATCCATTTACACACGCTTGAAATCCATTTCCAGTCCTTTTTAGGTTGTAAAGTTTTGGGGACCGAATCTTCTTTTCTGTTCATGGTGCTGGAGAAAAATCAGTAGCTTATTTGGTCAGTTGTCTTTAGTGGTGAAACAGATTCGTTGTTAAAAGGCTGGGKTTTTTTGTTTGTTTTTGTTTTTGTTTTTTTCAACCATACAGCCAGTTCCTAAAAAGTATTGTATCTGCTTATACTTTTTACAAAATGTAGATAAATGGTGTTAGGCTTGCTGAGGACACAAATCTTTCAGTTGCTGTATTTGGAGCTAGGCAGATATTGTCATTACCATCATTTAATTTAACCCGCATATTGAAACGGATCTTTCAGACTGAGGTACTGCAGTCGCTAGTTTAGGAATGATAACAAGCAACTCAATAACAACGCTCAAGCAGACTCCCTTGCAACGCCTGACACGCTGCACCACAGGCTGCAAAAGTTCTTCTGGATGGCGATCAGGTTGGTGTGGACAYAGACAGCCTAAAAGGGCCTGCAGATTTAGGAGACCATTACATCATTGAAATTAAAATATACATCATTTTCCCCCCAGAAATTCCACACTTGAAGGAATGAAAATATTAATGTCATCTAAATCTTTTACTTCCTATCTCATGTCTGTATAAATACCTTTTCTGTTATATTCTTTAATGGATACCTCTTGAGTTTGTATTAAATTTGTGTTTTTAAAGCACTATATAATCTTCCTAATCTTCTTAATCTTGTAACCTAGTTACACTGTACAAGTGAAGAATCAGAAGCAAGAACTTAAAAACCARCTTACATCTTACTGCAAACTATTCGCAGAACCAGGATTATAATGCAGGAACTCTTGACTCCTGTCCTCATATCATCTCAGCTCACTCATACAGCTCCATTCCCTTGATTTCTGTCTCTTTCTTTCTTTATTTTTCCTAGAGACAAAAAATACTGTTTAGGTATTTAGGTATGTACTTTAAAGCCCTTGTGAAGCCTCAATCAATCCATGAAAAACGAAACTATTCCTTATACTGGAAGACAGTTCTCCATGCCCACTAAATCTCTCAAATATTTCAWTCATTTTGATGACCAAAAGGCTTAAACATTGCTCAGCTAATGTATTTYGGATTTTTAGTAGGAGAAGAAAAAATAAAGTAATCATTGAGAAATGAGTTTATTTCCTACTTTGAAATTCTGTGTTTTCTTAATTGCCTCATTGACGCTGCTTCAAACTTCATGAGGAAGTTTTTAAGTATTACATGAGCTGAAACTTCAGATAAGTATGTTTTAGCTGGAAGAAGATGAAATTCAGCAAAAGTTTACTGAAAACAGTATTATGAATAGATTAGAATGATATCCGGGTGAATAATAAATAATACTCGTTAAACTGTTTAAGATCAATCTTTGTTCTAAATAAGGAAAGATAAATTCTCTATTTTTTTTTTTTTTTTACCAGTGCAGTATTTTAACTTCAGTGAAATTATTCTAGATTGCAGTTACTTAATGTGGAGAGACTCAGGCTTCTAATATTCCTTGATTCTTTCCTTYCGAATTCTCAATTCTGACATTATTTTTCCGTGTATATTGAGGATGAGAGAGTTCTGTTGCAGAGTTTGAAGAATTCTGTCTAACCTCTGTTCTTTGTCTGGAGCTTGTTGAGTGCAGGTCTGCAATGTCAAACGTCTTTGATTTGATTTGGCCTGGACCAGATGTCAACAAATTGGAATTTAATGTTGTTGAGACAGATGACATTGTAGGAAGCATAAAAGGATTCATTACAAATTAGAATTAAAGAAAACATTCAGAGGGAGTTGTGCAATTTTTATTCACCACAACTTAGATCAATTAAAAAAATCAGAAATTCAATTTTTCTCTTTTTCCTTAGGAAGATATGAATAGAAATTTAGGACTTGCGTCATAATGCAACAGTGCGCACTCTTTTTCAGATAGACTCATATTTTTTTCAAGGAGCAGCTCCTGGAATGTATTATGATAGTCCTCCCTGGACTTTTTAATATTTGTGATATTTGTGTCAGAAGATTAGACAGAAACTCAACAAGATGCCCAGTGTTAGGCAGAAAAAAAAAAAAAAAAGATACTTCATAGCGCTTCAGACATATCTACAGTAGCATAGCTGCACAAATACTGTAAGGATCTTTGAACTGGTCCTGTTGAAAACGGGAAACACACAAGCATTGGCAATTTATATATATAAGTGATTGAAAAACAAGCAGGGCAACACTAAGGTGTTTAATACTGTGTCCAATACAGTGTGGTGCTTTTGGTTTTTTGTTTGTTTTGTGCTGGTGGTATGTTTTTTGGTGGGATGTTTTCTGAACATCTTCTGTGGGGCTGGCTAGTGACTGGTCACCTTYCCCCAGATCCCGTCCTGGGTACGGCCATCTCTCAGGCATGTGGAGAGGGAGCTTTTCATGCAGACCAGCTTCTGCCTCCCTACTCAGGAAACTCCTTTGTCTCTAGAAGCTCTCTGGTAGCACAGAGGCCTCCTTCACCAGCTTTGGCTTATCAGTCTGTCTGTCTTATGCCTCAGAACCTCTTTTCTTCTGTCCRCCAGTTCCTCCTGAAGATTTTCTTCACGAGAGTAGATAGTTTGACTTTCAGGGTAATGGTTGTAATGCAGTAATGCAGTAATGATGACYAAGACATTACAGTGATAGGCTAAAAGGAATAATTGTCCCAATTTGGTTTACTTTTTCTATCCCTTCTACTTTGTCAAATGTAAACATAATTTATTTTTCCTAATCCTTTCTGTAAACAGATGCTTCTTTTTTGGGGGGTGAGAGAAAATGTATTTTTTCAGTCTTAATTGTGTCCCAATTTCATGGTCAACTGTATAAATATTTTCCATTTTTTTTCTGAAAGCTCACAACTCAGGTTGCATTATTGCTGGGCATTGTTTAAAATAAACCAAGATTCATTTTTTTTTTCTCCAAATTCAAAACTGAACTCTATGGCAGACTAACCTTATAAGAATTTCAGAAATTCATAGAATTGCGCATAATAGTTCCCATTATTCCTGACTAATATAAGAAATACTGCTTCTGTAATTTGAGGAGGTCTTCATAGAGGTACTTCATAGTATGTCTGCATGAAAATGATGTAGCTGAAACAGATCTTAATTGTGCCATTTTTCTTTCAAATGACTGAAAAAAGACAATTACACATATATCTTCTCTTGAGCTKTTCTTATCTTCTAGTTTTAACTAAAAGTTACAAAGCAGTTGATAAATTCTTGAAGAACTTTATKAAGAAAACTGTCTAACAGTAGTATAAACTAATAATGTTTTATATTAAATAAGGATAGGTAAGATTTAGAAAGTTATACAAATCTGCTTAGTAAGAGATGTTTTCTCTCTACAGGCACTCGGACTAGATCTTCTGCTATTCCAAAATACAAATCTGGCTTGAGAATAATCCTAAAAATTAATCAGACTAGTAAAAGCACCTATTAAGTGTATCTACCCTTTTGGAATCCAATAAAGGTTGATTTCTCATGAGATATAAGACAAAAATCATAATTTTCTGAAATTAAACCCCATGTAGTGAATAAAATCATCACTACAATGGGTTTAATACAACTTTAAAAAGAAAGGAAATTAAAGTCATGTAAACTGTAACAGAAGTGTCTATCTATATATAACTAATTTTATAGGTGCTTTTTGATATCACCTAAATCAAACCTTGTCAATATTAATGTGCAACAGCACCACAGTTTTGCTTGTCAAGCAAACTCAGGCTTCAATTCTTCTCTGTAACAAACTCTTTTCTTTTTGCTCACTTCCTCCTCTACTTCCTATGTTTTAGCGTAAAATATAAGGTTTTATTATTGTTGTTATTAACTCCAGTGCCTGAAGGAACAAACAGGAGAGAAAATACCAGAGAAGGTAACACAAATAAAGAGACAGCAAGTTATACGTGAGGTTTTATATACATTCCAGGGTGGGGTATGGCTAAGCAATAGAAGGGAAGAATACATGACAGTTGAATACCTTTGAGATGCACAAGTTTATTAATTCACATTGTGTTACAGGAAAGAATTTCTGAGCCAACTTCTACCTATAAGAGCACAGAACAATCGAACTAAAACTTAGCCCACCCTGCTGCCCCAAGGAGGGCCATTATTTGGATATTGTTCCTGACAAACATTCCTTAATTCTTCTACTAATGGAGATTGTACAGCCTTTTGGGCAACTTATTCTGCTGCTTCACTCTTCTTCACTCACTACTGTGGTAAAGGACTGACTATTCCCTTCCTCTGTACAGGAGCCCCTTAAGAAGATAGTCATGTCCCTGTTCTATCTTCTTAGTCGTGTAAACAGGCCTTGCGGGTTCAACGTCCTTTTGTGCAGCATGTTTTCCAGACAGCTGATCATTCTTATGGTTCTTCTGCAGATCTACATCTTTCACAGGATGAGTTGCTCGCAGTCAGATGTTCTGCCCCACTTGTGCAGAATCAGGAACTGACAGTTTCGCCTGAAGCTGGAAACCCTGCTTCAGCAACCAGTGTCACAAGAGAGCAGAAGGATTTCTTTACAGTCTTGAAAGTCTGCTCCACTTTAATATATCCTAGATGATATGATATTGGCCTCTTTGGCAACGGTATGACCTTGTTGACTTGAATTCAGCTCTGACTGAAATCAGTCCAATCCTTAGTTTCTTTTCTGGGAGCATATAAGCACACAGAATAATGCAGTTTGGAAGGGAGCTCTAGTCCAAACTCCTGCTCAAAGTGGGGTCAGCAGTGAGTTCAGATCAGATTACTCAGGGCTCTCTTGTTTCAGATTCTGACCATGTTTCTTGCCCACCTGCCATGCACCTCTGTGAAGAGCCTGACTCCAACTTCTTGCACAATTCCCCTCAGAGCTGGGGCTGTGCTCAGYGTCCCCTGCAGTCATCTCTGCCCCAGGCTGAACCAGCCCTGCTCCCTCAGTCTCTCCTCATGCAGTGAAGCTCCAGCCCCAACCTTCTCAGTGGTCCTCCACTGAACCTCCCTGACCCTGTGCTACGGGGTCTCAGCAGAGGGGAGCTTCAGCAAGGCCTTCAACACAGTCTYCCATAACATCCATATAGGAAAGCTCTGGAAGTGTGGATTGGATGTGAGGACAGTGGGGTGGATYGAGGACTGGCTGGATGGCAGAGCCCAGARGGCTGTGATAAATGGGGGCCGAGTCTAGTTGGATGCCTTTGGCCAGTGGTGTCCCCCARGGATCAGTCCTGGGCCCAGTGCTGTTCAACCTGTTCATCAATGACTTGGACAAGGGCAGAGTGCACCCTGAGCAAGTTCGCTGATGACACCAAACTTGGTGGAGTGGCCAACACTCCAGAGGGGTGTGCTGCCATCCAGAGGGACCTGGGCAGGATGGAGAGTTGGGCAGAGAGGAACCTCCTGAGGTTCAACAAGGACAAGTGCAGGGTCCTGCACTTGGAGAGGAATAACCCCASGAACCAGTACAGATTAGGCTGACCTGCTGGAAGGCAGCTCCACAGAGAGGGATCTAGTAGTCCTGATTGACAGTGAGTTACCCATGAGGCAGCAATGTGCCCTCATGGCCAAGAAGGCCAATGGGATCCTGGCTGCGTCAGGAGGAGCAYTGCCAGCACTACATTGTTTTCTGTRGTGGCTGGTGGTAGGATAAGGAGCAATGGTTTTAAGCTGAGGCRTAGGAGATTTAATCTCTAGGTGAGGAGGAACTTTACTGTGAGGGTGATGGAGYCCTGGAACAGGCTGCCCAGAGAGGTTCCTTCTTTGGAGATCTCCCAAACCCGCCTGGATGCCACCMTGTGCCCCGTGCTCTAGGGGTCCCTGCTGGAGCAGGGRGTTGGACTAGATGATCTCCAGAGGTCCCTTCCAACTCTAAAGTTTCTGTGATTCTGTGAAAATCTGACCTCATACTCTAGACACAGTCTAACAAGTGCTGAGTGACTGGGGATCACTTCTCTCACCTGGATGCACTCGTGTTCATATAGCCCAGCATGCTGCTGGCCSTCTTTGCTTTTGCACCCCAAGGGTTCAGCTCTGTCTGCCAGCATCATCAGGGCCTTCCCAGAAGAGCAACTCCCCCTTAGTCATGAGGAGAGGAACTCRTTTGCTGTGAAAGATTTTTCTTCCCATGTGCAGCACCTTGCACGTGGCCTTGTTGCATCAACAGGCCTCCAAACAGTGCAAATGTTCCTGTGCACCTCTTAATGCTTCAGTAAGCAGAACCTTCTCCAGGCTGTAGAGCTTTAGTAGAACTGATTTATTCAAAGGACTTTTCTGATGCTCATTTTGCTCTTTTTTTTAATTATTCTTCTGTATAAAAAGAAAAAAGAAAAGAAAAACACCATTATTGTGCTGTTTGAAGAATGAAAAGTAAAGTTTCACCGAACTGAGCAGTTATCTGTCAAATACCAATGGCAACTTCTTTTTGTCACCAAATATCTCTTATACTTCATACCTATTATTTTACTGAGATTCGGAAACAAAAATTTATGCAAGCATCTAATTTATTAATCCCTTTTACCATCAGATACCATCACCATAGTATCTGAGCATTTCTCTGATTATTAAAGCTTATTATTGTTTTGTTTCATCAGTGTCTGACAGAAAAAAAAAAAAAAAAAAGACTTCTTACAATCCAGGCTTTAATCTTCAATCAGGATGCTTAAATAAGCTAGCTCCACATTACTCATCATATGAAACAAAAATGTGAACTAAATAATGATACTTCGGTGCTCACACCTTTATGTAGTGCTATCATAATTATATTGCTGGAATCAAGTACATTCTGACTTGATCAAGGTAAGGAAACCTTTAATCTTCAGTTACTACTTCCAGTGCTTGTTGCCTTCATGCTCATCTTACAAAGTACACTGGGTAATTTCAGCTGCAAAATCAATTTCATGTAGAAGGTAAATCTTTACTTTGTAGTTAAAATATGTTCTCATTTTGCTGTTCATAAGCATTCTCTTTTAAAGAGATATGCTTCTGTGGAATGAATGTGAGTTTAGAGCCTTTTTAGATAGTTGACCTTTATCCKCATACGTTAGTTTATACTTGCTCTTATAGGATCTATTTTGAGTATGAAACTGAACTAAATGGGCTCTGRAAGTCCCTTCCAGTCTATGTGATTCTATTCTGCGGACAAAATGTGTCTCCTAGTAGAGAAGTAATCTCTGCTTTCTCTTAATTTTGTAGGAAATTTMATTGTATTTTCAACTTCCAGGATTCATATAAATCTCTGTAGTGGCAGATGGATAATTTGGGCTCTTTGGTATATAAAATTCATACTGGAAAATACAAATGTAGAAAAGTGGATGAACTTGTTCTAGAGCTCAACAGAAGTGCTCATAGAGTAAAATCACTCACGCTTTTATGGTGACTCCAGCTCATGATGTCTACATGAAGTGGAAACCAGAACTATTAGTTATATTCTTTGATACAGAATGTGGTGTGGAAGAATGACTAGTGTCTTGAATCTATGTCTGATTTGTAAAAACAGTACAAAACAGACACCTATAGAGGTGAGATTTCTGAAATTATGGATACATATATAGAGGCTTCTAGTAACTGAATGTCATAAGCATGTACATTTATGCAAATAGGTACCTAACTTCCAGATAAGATTGTATGAGGTATAGAATAGCTGACTTCTATTATTAAAATTGGACTAGAAAATTCCTGACACAGTTCAAGTTCAGAGAAATTTTCTCAAAGTTAAAAAATAGTAAGATAATAGATCTGAAGAGATTTTTCTACATTGTCCTTCTGTGAAAGTTTTATTCYATGTGCAATTTTAGCTCCAAAACTACATTTCAGTGTGAAATAATGACAACATGAAATGATGGTTGTTRTTGGTTTAAAATTGAAAGTCTCTTTCATCTTGGAATCAATTCCTTGMTGTAATTTCATAATTTTTAATTACTGAAATCTTCAGCACACTTTCATAAAATATTTGATAGCATTCTACAAAGGAGATAATAAATATTAATTTGTTTTGTGTGTGTGTGTAATATTTGCAAACTGCAACTGAAGAAGTAGAAACTGTTTCTTACGAATCATAAAAAAATTAAAAAGATATATAGACACAGACCTTCACATTTGTTCTACTTTGGACAATCAGGCAAATATGACTAGCTGCTGTGAACAAAGAGGTTCTTAAATTTTTATTTAAAATGCAACTGAAAGATAAAAAATTAACATCTAGGGTTAGTAGGTTAAATCTCTGTTTTCCTTAGTAGGCAGAGACCTTCAAGTTCAAGTGCTATTGCAACAAAAAGTAAAGAGAACTTTTCACAAATTTGTCTCAGAAAGTGATGCTTTCATCGTTCCTCATCCCTCCTCCAACATGCAGAAAGGATCACATTCTGAATACTGATGTGTTTCAATAATTGCTTTATCAGTTCCTTAAAGAATCATTCTGAATTGTGCTTTGCTGAAGGCAGGAGCCGCAACAGCTTTTTCAAGGATGAGTTTCAGTAAGGTAATGTATCTCCATTCTCCAGGAGACTGTCTGGGTCAGGCTACCAGTAATGGGACAAACTTCCTTGACTGAAGGGCACGTAGGCTGACTTATATCAGACAACTTATAGCTACCTCTATGTGCTTGGAAAGGTGTTTTGAAGCATTCTGCCCAAACYCCTCATTGTTGAGCTTTTTTAATTCCTCTTCTACTTTCATTTACTGGAACTTGGAGCAAAGATTAGAAGAAAATAATGGTAGAATGTGCCTTTAGGAGCACACAAATTGATGGGATCTCAGCTGCAGGGCTATGTTTGTCACTACTTTTTAAATGATTATATTTTGTCACTGCTTCTAAATGGTCTACATTTCAGAGGACAGTGTCACTTTTTTAGTTAACAGATAACTTGGGTGATTGGATGAGAATACTGAATTAGTTTGATGAACCTGAAATATAAAAATCACAARGAAAATAGACACTTAAAATAGTTTGTCAAATCATGGATGAAAGAAATAAAAAATAGAAAACAGAACAGCCTTTGGGACATCAGTGGGATCCATCAAAGTCTTATAATTATACAACTCTGGCATTTCACTTTAGCGTAGGGTGTGCCCCAAGCACTTCTGGTTGGTGGCTTGCTGACTAAATGTCAGTTTAACACTGTTTTCCTGTTTTTGTGAAAAACTCCTGTAGGGTCCCTGATCAGCTAACCAGTTTTATTATGTCCCCAATGCCTCTAGTCAAGCATAAATGTTAGTTCTATATGCAGCTGTCTTTTTTTACTTTGTCTTGTTTTTCTTTACTTGGTGACGTCAAGGTTTTAGAGACTGGAAGTCAAAGATCAGCTATTTTCAAAATGTGAACTATTGGTATCTTTCATTGTACTTGCAAACCATACTCCTGGGTRCATGTCATTGATTTTATTACAGATAGCTACCAGACAAATTATTATGACAGGTGTTTTGAAATTATTAATTCTACTTCAGATATGATCCATGAATAAAATAGCCCAGTAAGAGTGCAGGAAGTAGGATCAGTTTTGGTCTTTTGGTTTTTTTTTGGCATGAACACCAAGAAGTCAAGTAAAAGTTTGTGACATTTGCTGTGTTACAACTGGAGTGGGCAGAGGCAAAGTAGCTAAATCTCATTTTAATTTGCAGGGAACATTCTTGGCCATGATTGTGCTTATGTGACAGTTGTCTAGGTAATTCTCTATGCAGAGCTCAAAAATGTTGAATTCTAAAGCTCTGAGGCTATGTCTTTCTGTGGGTTACAAAAGGAATAGAAAATCTGTTTTTAGACAAGTGCTATGTTAGAAGTTTGTTTTTCTGCAAGGGGTCAGGTCACATAGTTCTGTTTGTGATTAATAAAAGTTAAACCTGCCCAATGCCAAGTAGTGAATCTCTGATCATGGAAATCAGCAGCCATAAGTTTTAATTTGCAATCTTGTGCTCTGACCTGTAGGTAATACTTTCTTAACATAAGAGAGTAAGTTTTTTTAAAAAAGAAAGCAATATTTCTTTTAAACTCTTTGATTTAGTGGAAGTCAGATTCTTATAATTTTTTTATGCTGAGGTTTCTGCACATAAAATATAAATGAAAGCTGCTATTAAGATTCCGCCTTTTCTCTGCATCATAAGTGCTACTATTTTTAAATAATCATCCGTTAATGCATCACRTGGTTCATTTTCATTAAATAAACATTTTAAGTGTGTAAAAGTCATACTCATTAATATTTTTGAAAAAAGTCTAAGCCAATGGATGTGGCTTTCTATGAATAATTGATATCTGTTATATCTTCTGTTTCATATAAAGAATGAGTTAAATTAAAATTAAATTTAAAAAAATCCTCATTTGTTTATTTTTTTCACTTTTAATCTTTGATTCATACTAAAGTAATTCAAATGCATTTAGCCTTTGCCCTGTCTCCTCTTTTTGCTTTTCTATAAGGCTCCACAGAGCTGGCAAACTGCAGTCATCTACCTCACCTTTGCTTCAGCCACGACTCACTATACATCCAACTTAAAGCCCAAGCACTGGACTTCTATTTCATTAAAATATCAGAACCCAGAAACCCAAGCTACTTTTGAGAGTCCCTGATTCTTTAAAACTTGCCTATTTTGCAGTTTGTTGTCCTTGSATCTAAACCTGGTACATCCAGAATTAATAGAAAGGAAACTGSATTTGAAAGAACTGTCTCTAAGTTAAGTTTTATGTATTTTTTTTTTCATTGCATTGTTAAATATATCTTTAATTCTCACTGTGCACAACATCTTCCTTAAGTATTATTGTATATTTTGGAATTTGTAAGAACCTTGCTTTTTATTTCATGCCTCAGCTGACTGATAGGATTCTTTTCCTGTCTCTCATGCCTGAAATTCCAGAAAGTTTTTAAATTCTCCAGTTTGTTTCTTTTTCTTCAGCRGGCTCCTATTATGTGTAACTGATGGCTTTTACTACCTGTGTCTCCTCAACTACGATATCATTCTTCAGACAAAAGCCCTCCTTTTTATTTGCCTATGACCCAATCCTATCTGTAATGTAACAAGCAAATCCTATTCTCTAGATTTCACACACTTGAATTCTAGTCTTCCTCCACCATTTACTTTTCTGGATCTTTAAGCAAAACATTGTCTTCCTCAATTCTTCAGTGTAGCATCTGTGAATGGAAATTGATCTTTATAAATTACTTGAAATCTACCGACAGGAACAACTGCGTAAGAAAAAAAATGTATTTTTTAATCTTCATCTTGCTAACATAGTTTGATCATATCTAAGTCTTTTATCAAATGAAATTGTTTAAATGCTTCTCACACCTGTTATTTCTTCAAAACTAGTGCTCCAAATTGAGAGTGAACTAGTGTCAGCTTTAGGTATACACAAGTGTTGCCTGAATTCAACATAATTAAAGGACAATCTAGCAGATCAGATGAAGTAAATGCAGCAAGTACAGATGTATCGTCTGTGATGAAATATAATCAATAGAAATAATACTCTTGGATTTAAGAGCTATTGGTGCATAGCCAGAAATAATTAATATTTTCGCTGTGACAATAAGTAAGACAGGAAGATTTCATGGTCTCAGAGAAATTAAAGTATTAAAACAAGCATATTGATTTTCTGAAAATGTGCATTTCATATCTAAAGGACAAATATAATAAATACAGAATTGAATTTTTGAAATTCCTATGTTGAGCAGTATCAATAGTTGTAGCTTGTCTTTCCTTTTGTCTTCCACCCACTTCTTGGCAGGAAAACAGTTTCTCGGTCTACACAAGCTCAGCAGTGGCTTCCATCAACATACTTGTTCTTCAGACAAGGAGCAGTACAGGACATCTGGGTTTGTAAAGTGAGGAAAATTATGTTCCTAGGGATTGTGGACTTCACTTTCTGTTGAGACTTGTCTGCTGTCAGATTTTCCTTAGTGCAGTAGATGATCATTACAGAGACTTTTTATGCAGAATAAATGTGTGTGAAGAAGGAATGATTACGGTGCCAAATGCAGTTGCAGGGAAGACCTCTTAGTGGTTTTCTTCAGAACTCAAGGTCCTTTTGTTTGGCATTGTCTTTCCTGGAACGCATTGCCATAAAACCCACCAAGTGCTATAGTTAAAAGGATGACATAAAGTCTCAGTAGCTATAAACCAGATATAAACCAGAAAAACATTGTTTAAATTAGATTTTCAGCATATGAGCTGTCAAGCATAATGTTTTATCAAAGCTAAGACATTCMTATGCAGGCTGCTTGTATATAAATACATTTTTAGGCTATTTTGTAGTGGAGATCAAATAATTCTCTCTCATTTCTGCTGGTCATTCTGAGTTTATGAGCTGCCCGACAGACTCACATTCTGCCTCAGCTAAGTGTTACAGACTAAGAATGATTTGTAGGGATATTGTTTGATATGCATGTCTGCATTAACTTTCTAGGTCATTATAGCCGGATTTCAAACAGAGATTTGAGTTATCAATTGAGCTCTGTGTCTTCTGAGTAGTAGCATTTCATCTTTCCCCTGACACATATAATATGCACAAATTGTCAAATATCATTGTTGTCTCATTAAATAAATGTCTAACTCACTAGAGATTGATAATCGTTGTCCATAATGATTTGCTAGTGAATAAGATATGTTTATTAAGTGGTTTCCTTTGTACAGAATCGCAGCATGGCTGAGGTTGGAAGGGACCTTTGGAGACTGTYTAGTGCAATCCCACTGCTGAGCAGGATTAGCTAGAATCAGTTGCTGAGAGCTGTACTCAGTCTCAATGGAAACTCCACAGACTCTCTGGGCAACTTGCTCCTTTGTTCAACCATTCTGAGAGGAAAAAAAAAAAAAAAAAAAAAAAAAAAGTGTTTTCTTATATTCAGACAGAATTTCATCTGAAATTGGTGAAATCAGAGACTGGATTTTTGCTACTTGTAAAAAAATTTATTCTTAAAGTTCTTAAAGTATGTTTGTCACATGTATCTGTTATGCATACAGGTTTCTTGCAAGAATTTTGCTAGCACAGTAGGCTAAAGAATGATTTATAATAAATGGGAGCAGGTAGCTGCAGCTTCCAGTTGAAGCCGTATTGAAGCCTATTGAAGCAGTGGAAGATGTATTCTGCAGAATTCAAGAGTAATTTGGAGCAACACTTTGCTGATTAGAAGCAAAGTGAAGGAAATTTTTTTGCATCATTATGGAGCGGTGCACTTCATAGAAGCCAATAAAACAGGAATGAAAAACAGAAAATTTCAATAAACAGTAGTATTAGCTTGTACACAAGAAGAAAACACTTTAACTCACCCCGAATGTAAACAGGGCCAATCAATCACTTTTCTTTGAATTCCCTCTAATTTCCCTGCCTAATGATTCCAAAAGAACCAGACATTACTGTGAAATTGTTACTATTATTTTCTTTTTGTTCTAGAGTTAAAACCATTATGCACTTTTATTTCTTTTCTGATTTATGTCTTTATTTCTAATGTGTATATGAGATTTTTGAAAATAACTTTTTCTTTTCCTTGTCTTTTTTTTTTCTCCAGGGGCACAGACAGACTCAATTTTCCCTGATATGTGAATAGCAATTCTCAATGGAAGAGTGACTAGAAATTAGATCAGCAGCCCTGGGCTCTGAGATCACTTGTTTGTACTCTCCGCTCTGCTATGTGCAATGTACTTAGCTTCTCTATATTTTAATCTGTCTATCAAATGTTTACTTACACTCAACCATTGCTTCACACTGCCTCATATTTAGGCAGTGATTTCAATAAATGAAGTATAACTTTTTGTTACACTTGTTTTCCATTCCATAATTACAATTATTTCTATTTGTGTGTGTGTGTGTGTGTATATATATATATATAAAAGTGAAATACTTCTTACATCATCCTATCAGATTCTGGAGAAAATAACAAAAAAAAAGTTGTTTCTAATCTTATTCAGAGTTTTTGGGAAGAGGTGGCTGTAAAATGTTTTCACCTCCTAGAAAAGATTTTCCTAGTTCACAAGAACATTCTAAAAATGCAGTTAGGCAAAAACCTGATCTTACTCCAAATCAAGTCTGTGTTTCTCTGTGTTTCTCTGTGCAGTAGGTCATGATGAACTGCCCAGAAGTATCATGTAGTCTAGTTTACTGCATTCTAGTCTTGTTTATCACATGGTTTCATTTTGATACCTCTTCTGTCTTCAACTGGGGTAATTCTATATGGAATATCTGTGACATAAAAAGCCTTTTTGCTTTCCTCCATAAAGAACATCTGTACAAAGATCCGTGTAGTTTTCTTGAGTTCTCCTTCTGCAGTTCTATCACTGACTCTAGTCAGCTCTTGCTTCTGATGTGTTTGGAAAAGTTTTATTACTAACTTTCAGTCCATGAGCAAGATGCTTCTCAAAAGTGGTTTTTTTTAAGCCTTATGTTTTTGCACTTAATTGACTGGATTAGATGCTTGTACCTTCCTCTCTTTGACAGATTCTGTCAAAACTCAGAAAGATTCAGATGTAATACTACAGAAGTTCTTACAAAATGCATTTGAAGCGGATATGTTCTGAACATTAACTATTATTCTCTCCGATASAAGGTTGACCGTGATACCCAATTACTCCGTCCTGTGTAGGCAGTGCATATGTTTTTGCATCGTATCTCAATTTTTTTAACAATCTTTCAGATATCCTATGTTAACGAAATTAAATGTGATGACATAGATTGTAAACATGAAATTTAATGACTTAAGGGGTCAAGTTTAACACCAGTTTCTGAAATTAAACCAATTTATAGAACCAGGCTAGCAAAATATTGCAAATATGGAGTGTATCAACTTTGTTGCAGACAGACTAAATTTAAAAAAGAAAAAGGAAAGCGTCATCTGATCCATCTTTCTAAATAGTGTCTCACATGGTCTTCTTGTATCATGAAATGTTCAGCATCTGCAGTCTCACTGGAGTCTGATTCTTTTTTGCTGGCCTGCTGCTCCATGCTGGCCACTGCTGGGCTGGTGTAGGCTTATTGGCAGCTGATTTTCATCCTTCTTCATGAGGTAGCGGCAGCGGTAGCTTATGTTATTCCTAGGCTCAGCTAAAGCATATGCTGCCAAACTTTGGTTTCCTGATTCCTCCAGAGAAAACTCCGCAGACTGCATCCAATCTGCAGGCCACCATCTGCAGATATTTTAAATAGAGGGAAATCATAAATTTAAAAACAGGCCATATTAATTAATTTATTACCAATAACAATAATTAGATTATGGCAATGTTTGTTTGGCTCTGTCATTGTAGTTGCTTCCTTCTCTCCTTATTTTGATACAGTAGAGAAATAAGCACCTAGTTCAGTTGTTGTTAATCCTGTCCTGACAGTGGAAATAAGGAAACCTTGGAACATTTCTTTCACCTGTTTTTCCAGTTCTTCTATGATTACTATTAAGCTTTCTTATGTGAATGATATAGAAAGTGAAATAATTAGCATGATTTGATGAAGATTTCTCTATTCSAAAATCCAGATATGTTAGTGAAATAGATTATTCAGTAAGTATTMTGTTAATAGCTGATTTTTAAAGGTAATAGTCAATGTTCAAACACCTAGATTTTTACTCCTTTTTATATTTAAAAGAATTTTTCCACAAAACAGAAGTTACTAATGAGGACAGAGCAGATCATAACAACCTGTTGTGTTCAGTGTTTGATTTTTGATTATCTTTGCRTAGGAAAATTATTTCATTTGAGTTTGTTCTCTTTTTTTCCAGCTTTTAAGGGTGGTTTTTTTAGGGGTCTTTCATCTACCTTTATGTAAAAGTTAGGTATCTTAGTCRATCTGTTTATATGGCTAAAGTTTAAGCTATTAATCTAGCTCTGTCAATTAATAGCTGAGAAAAACAGACTCCTTAGAGAGGAAATTCTAAGTCAGATGAATCTCCTTTTCAGTATGCCTGTGTCTCTTCATTGATGTGTTCAGAGGTGGTCTGAAAGACTTAGAAAAATGTTTAAATTTTAGATTACAATGAAGAAGCCCACTCTARGATTCTGCCCATAATCTGGGACATCCCTGACTATTTTGCAATTTAAATTATATTTTCATCCCCATGTCTCATTTTTCTCACATCATATAATATAATGTGTGTACAATAACCTTTCTTCTTTCCCACTTTTTGGGCATCAAYCTGACTTCACTAACCTTTCAGCCGTTTTTCATAGAGCTAAAGGACAAAACTTTAGGGTTTTATTATAAGCTTAAAAATCCCAATTAATTAAATCAAATAACAGTTTATTTTATAAAATCTCAAATTGGGTGCTTTTAGAAACTGAAAGATCTAAAAGGTTTCTTCACAAAATGTCCAGTATTGTAACCTAGCCAGTAGTTAAAGAATCAGAAGGCAAGTTTTTCCCATGCTGCTAGCTATGAATTGAGCATTTAGTTATAAAGAGGTAAATATATTCTGTATATTAATATATAATATACATTGTATCATATGAATAGTTATATTTGAAAAAGGTTGTTTCTATTACATTGTGATTAATAACCCTGCTATTCCAGTTTGTAAAAGTAGTTGTTCTCTTAACTGAATATGATTATATGTGATTATATACCTCATATATTTTCCTCCTGGTTTTCTTTTTCACTTGAATCCATTTCTTTGACAAAGTGCCTTTCATAAGCATGTAGAGTATCTATTGAGTGAGATTTCCTGAAGAGCAGGCTTGGTAATGAAGTTTCTTTTTCTTTTTAACYTGTGCAAAGTTGGAGCAGGTGAGAAAAGTTATGGAGTTAGGAGACAACAGGGGAGGTGAAAAGCAATAGATATTCCATTACAAACATGCATCTTAGCTTTGAGAAAAGCTGGTAACAGTTATGTAAGCTTTTGCTGGGCAACATACACTTGGAAACTGTCTCTGGCAAGACCCACAGATGAATTCTGCTCTTTTACACCCTGCTGTTTATTTTCTTATGCTTATTTGGCTATAATCAGAATAATGCTGGTCACACTAAAGCTAGTAGGTGTATTTCTGCTTATGTCTTTTTGGAAACTTCCATGTGCCTGTTCTCCCCACGCTGCCCCCAGGGACTGCTGTGCTGGTGAAAACATCTATCTTCAAGAGAGGGCAGCCAGCTTTCTGGTAAGGCTGCTAAATGAAGGGATTGATTTCGCAGTCAGAGCTAAGTGGCACCTTTCTGGCAGCAGAGGCACTGAATCACGTCTGCTACTCACGTACCTCTGCTGCTCTCCTGTAAGTTTTCTCTTGTGTGGGCTCTGCCTCTCAGCTAGGTTTACTAGCTCCRGCATATCTGTAGAGCCTATTTCTGTGTGGTGACACTTATTTTTGATGGACTTCAGGTACACTGCCTCTAGATGAGTACCTCTGTTATGTCCCGTAAGCTGAGCAGGATGTCATAAACCACTATCAACTCCTTGACRTAAATATAAATTCACACAAGAGGAACCCACTTACTTCCTATGCAGCTTTGTGACTCACTGCAGACAGGAGCTGCTTTCCCCAAACTTTCTGGAGGAACTTTCTGYAATCAAGACAGCGCTTGTGCAAGGTCAGGCAGTACCTGCAATAAGAGCTTAATAGGCACAGGCACAGAAAAAAAGAATGAAACTAGACAAGGAGACAGAAACAGCAATTAATATTGGAAAATCTAAGAGCTATACCGAAGAGGCAAATCATCCCACATACGTGCCCTCTACATGAATAGTAAAAGAATCACAGCACCTTGCCACTTAACATATTTTCTCTTCTAGACAATGATTAATTAATCATCCTCTTGCCATTTTTTAGAAAGATGGAGCTGCAAATGAAATTTCATGCTCATTAAAGAAATTAGGTCTTAAAAAAGCCCCACTTGACTCAACAAATTATGTGGAACAGTACATAGGTTTACTTCTCACATATAAAATGTAGTACTAAGAAACTGCAGTGTAATTAGCACCTGTCTTTTCTTTGCCTGCACTCAATAACTCTGCTCTCTGTCTTATCTCTCCGTATTTTTCTTGTAATGGAGATGCGTGAATCTTCCCAGAAAGATCTGTCAGATTGCTCCATATTMATTTTTTGACATAAATGTCAAATTATTTTTCTCCCAGGAGTGCAAATAGTAATATCAAAAGAAAAAAAAAWGGGTAAAGTGTCAAGAGAAAAAGTAAAAGTAGCCCTCTAGAATTTTCGGTGATGAATACAGTAACCTCATTCATTATGAGTAATATTCCAAGTGGTATGGGAAATTATTTGAAGGATTAAAAAGTGAAGTGCAGCGTTTCCTGTTATTCCTGCATTATTTCCTATTGTCTCCAAATGTAATATTACTTAAATGATAGCTTGTTTTTTCATTATGTTCAGGAAATATGATTCAACATTTATGCAATGTTTCTTGGAAATGATTGTATACTTCTAGAACTAAAAGTGTTCAGTATTAATCTCTGTATAAYTGATAATTCAAGTGGGAAAGTAAATACAAATTCAAATGAAAAATATTCCCAATTAGTCAAAATAAGAAATCAGAAGTAAAAGACCTCTGCTCTGAACACAGCATTGGTTTTGCTAGGATAGAAAATGAAGAGATTAATGAAAAAAATACTTTCTACATTCTGTGTAGTGTGCTACAGTCAGAGGCTTCACATAACAATAAATAAAGCGCTCATCTTGGTGGCAAACACAGGAACTCAGCAAGAGGACCAGAAAACTACTCAATGTTTGCTGAGGGAAATCATTTGTTGACAAAATCATGCCTGGGCCATAGAACCCACATATCAAGAGATCAAAACAAACCCAAATATGTTTTGACAGCTCTCACTTTATTTCTTGTTGGACTTTGATCTTCTAAAGCAGGTCCAGCAAGACAAGGTTGTTGAAATCCTCATCCAGCTGCACTTTGAATATCCCTGGGGATGGAGATGTCACAGTCTTTCTGGCAACCTGTGCCAGGGTTTGACCACCCATCTTCACAGTCAAATAAATAAGTCTTATATGGACCTGGACTTTAGCATGTTCCGTCATGCCTTCTGCTCTTCAACAGCACATCTTGGATAGGAGCCTGGCTTGGTCTTCTCTGTACCCTCTGATGAGGTATTTGTAGGCAGCGGGAATTTCTCCCCCTGGGTTTCTCTTCCTCCAGCTAAGCAAACCCCACTGCCTCATCCTGTTCTCACATGCCCCGTGCTCCAGCTACCTTGACCAGCTTGGTGGACTCCCTGGGCAGGCTCCAGYGTGTCTGTTCTCCCTTCAGCTGGGGTTCAAAGAAACGTATTTCACTTATAACAGAATGGACAGAATTACATTGCATTTTTGTTGAAAAGACAGACTTATCATGGACTTCATATGTCCTAGTACAGAGTGGACCTTGCGTGAATTCTCATTCACTGCCTATATTGCCTTTCCAGGCCGAATTAAAATTGATCCCTTTTATCCATAAGAATAACTCTTTACCTCAACCAAAAGACAAAGTGATACTAGAACTCTTTTATACTGTTATGAATGTTCAAGTATATTATGAATTGAAAAYCAAGAGCAAGAGTTTAAGCATTTAAGGTTAATGACAAAGGGTCTTACRAGTTTCTATAAAATAGAAAATCTTTCTATGTGCAATCTGCATATGAGTTTTGGGTAGGAAAACGCAGGTTAACACCACCTGCAGGGTCAGGAAGTCAGAGAAGAAAAAGAGAAAAACAGAATAGAGATTACTRAATTAAACTAATATTTCAAAATTCTCTGGAACTCATATAATTCATCCTTCAGTGACTAAAGAAGGGTCTACTAACTAATCTTTAGCCTAAACTTATACTATTGTCTTTTATTTTCATTCTGTGTGCCTCTGCACCTAGGCAAGACCTGGTCATCCACAAAGTTTATTTCATCTTTCTCTCCAGTGACTGTTCTCATATGAAGAAAGCCGAGGGAGGCTGCCAAAATAGTCTGCTCAGTCTAGGACAAGCCTCTGAGGGCAAAAATGCAAATCTAATACCTATCTTTTATAGGAAGGAGAGAGGACAATTAGAAATTATAGACCAGAGAACCTAACCAGTTTGTTGAGAACCAAACATACCATCTGAATTTTCTTCTCTATTGATGGCATGCACTGAATATAGAGAAATGATTATGCTATATGTTTCAAATTCACTATATTTTTTGAACTGTTTCCTATGAGATTTTYGTAAACAAATTAGGAAAGAGAGGTCTTCATGAAATTACTACTATGCAGATGCAAAATGGTAAGGAAACCATGTTTAGCAGTTATTAATGATTCTTCCGTCCCTAGCATTACGTATTGGGTAGTGTTCTGCAGAGATCAGTCTTATGCCCGGTTCTCATCAATGTTCTCATTAGTGACTTGAATCATTGAGTAGGTAGTCAATGATTAAATAGTGTAGTGAGCTTATTAAATTTCCAATGACATCAAGTTGTGAGGATCTGTAAACATATATGAGGACAGACTTTAAAAGTCCTTGACAAATTAGAGAAATCATTCAAATAAACTGGATGCAGTTCAGCAGAGACAAATGCAGACCAGTAAGCTTAGATGATCAAATGTTTCCAGATAAGGCATAATATGTGAAGCAGCAATTCTGTAGAAAATGATCTGAGTAGACTTCTTGCTTAACATTAAACATCTAATATGCAGACATCTATGTCTGCGTTCTTCACATTAAGATGCCTTTCCAGTGATTGGGAAGGATTTTTTTTTCAGGTCACCTGACTTGCTTTAGAAATCAGCTTTAGAAATGAGTGACACCTGCATGCTAGAGACAGACTTTTCACATGTTCATCCATAAATCCCAGTAAGATATCAATATACCAATATTCAGTATACCAATCAAGTATACCAATCAATCAGTATACCAATCTAGTGAAAGGTATGGATGATCTTCCTGGCTAATGTTGTGACTTTGAGGTAACTTGTATTAATTAACAGAAGGCTTCAGATATGTAAATAAACAGACCAAAAAGCCTAAAGTCTGTTTCAAAGAACAACAGATAAAGGACCGAAAGTCTTCWTCTCTGTGGTACGTGTAACTGATTTGAGTTTTGGGCTAATTTAGGCTAATTGAAAATATCTAAAATATTGAAAATATTTCAGGCCTTTTCTACTGACGGGAAGAATATGACAGCCCCTMCTGGCACCCAACAACAGACAGATATTCTCCTAACATAATGTCAGAGGAACTCGCTGCAGCTTCTCTATGTGGTTCTGGAACGCACAATGTCTAGTGCCCAGAAGCCTTAGGGATAGTTTTTTGCTACTCAAAGTTTAAGACTCCATTGTTTTAGCAAAAACGAAATGGGTAAAACATTGCAACTACAGCCAAAATGTTCACATCTTTCCATGGATTTTTCATGCAGTATCAGAACTAGATTGATAGAATCTGGCAATAGTTGTTTGCACATACTTTTTTTGTCCAAGCAATAAATTGCTTTAAGAAAGAAAACAAAGTCTTAAGAGAAACGAAGAGTGAGAACAGTCAAAAGCACAGGATTTCTTTCTTTATTCTGACAGTATTTAGTTTTTTCAGGATTGAGCTTGCACTAAGCAGTCATATGGACCACAAGTCTGATACCTGCTSTCACTGTCTGCGTCAATCAAATGACAATGTTATTTCCATCAAATTTAATAAGAGTTCTGTGTCCCTGGACACTGGCTCTGAGAGCTGAACTGCCAGCAGCCTAAACCAAAAGAAGTTCAGTGACATTTGGATGAGTATGATTCAGCACTTGTTTCTTGTTGAGGAAGGGGATGGGAGCAAATGTTTATGCATGCAAGGAGCTCTGTTCAAGGTCTGTAAACAATGAGAATCCCTATTTCATAAATGCTCTGTGACACTTTTATTACAAAGTAGGAAACACAAGGATGTTCATAAACAGACAGACATGGATGTGGGCATCCCAGGGGTRTAATAAGATCAGTAATGAGCAGAGATGCTAACTTCCTTGTGCCTTAAAAGCAAAACAGGTCTCACTCAGGTGCTGTGAGGTTCCTCCATGCTAACCTCACAGTTCTTTTCCTCTTGCCCTAACATGTTCTGTTTCCAGTCCTTATMCCCTCAGGTGTCTTCCCTGGTTGGCCTTCTACATGTCTTTTTTTCCAGCTCAGGTGTCTGCTGTGCCTCTTTAGCCCATAAGCCCAGTATTACTATTGCCTCTTTACTGATGTTTATTCTTGATGGACTTGCTTTCTTTCCTGTAGTTTCAATCTACTCATTCTTCATTAAAGGAAGAAATGATTCTTCAGTTTCTTGGAAGTAGCTTTTTAAAACTGCAGATCATAATAAGATGGTGGAAGTAAAGATTTTGCTGACTTCAGCAAGGAGACCCACCACAATCTTGACTTCATTCTTTCTAAAAGATAAAAATTGAGATTTTTTTATCTTAACTGTCAGTAGAAGAGCCTTTTTTTTTCTTTTTAAATGTCGTTTCAGGTCAAAGAAAATATTTCTTTTTGATTAATCAAAACTTTTTATTCTAAGTTATAATTTTATACAAAAATGTCTGAATAAAAATTCATAATGGAGTAATTTCTTCAGATATTACAAAACGGACACTGGAAGAAAATCAAAAGCAACTGCATTCCAAGATACAATTATCCTCATAGCCAAACCTCAGAATGGGATATGCACCAACTCTTGGCCTCCCCAGCTCAAGTCATCACCGCTTTAGTTTGATGTGTTCAGTTCTTTGGGATTATTTGTACTTGTGTGTGAAGAACAGTGACTACAGAGATTTTTGTTACTGTTGCCTGCATTGAAGAACAGTTTTAAAAGTCCTATGAGTCTGATTCTGATCTAAAGTAATCTGTACTGAGAGTTTGCATGTGCAGCTCTTATTTGCTCATGGATCTCCAGCCTTATTCTGCCATCTCTCTGTGGAACATTATTTTATGCTGCTTTAGGGCTCTGTATTATAGGTAAAATGTCCTCTGATTCCTCAGTGAAGATGCTCTCCTGTGCCATGACCATTTATTCTCGGATAACATTCACTACTGCTTTGCACAGATGCAGCATAAATATGCCCTCAGAAGAGAACCATTATAGTTTAGGCCCTTGATCTCAGATTCTCATTATGCAGTCCACCCTCTAATTCACTTGAGGACTTCCTTGATGTTAATTTGCACAATACTTCATTTTGTTAGCTGAATACACAGTATATCTCCTATCATTAAACAGAGGCAGATACATGAAACAAGCTCTTTTTGCGGAAAGAATCTTATTTAAATAAGAATATTAACTCTGTCAAAACAAGSACTAAGTTTTAATTAGGTCTGTTTCTCTCTAGCAGCAAGTAGCCTTCTGATTAAGGTGTACAAAAGCATCACTTTTTTTCTATACATTTGGACAAGTCAAGAAGGTGAGACTATTCTGTGGTGTCCAATAATCTTATATGCCTCAGACTTTGGAATATCATCCTCMTCATCAAAACTATGTTTTGTTTTGTCTTGTTTTTTCTTTTTTTTCTCCAAAAATAGAAATAGAGCTGATAAAGGAATAGACGTCTATTCCAAAATTAAGTAGTCTTTACATATGGTGTTTAACTAGGAGAGCAAAGTGGTCTGCTGTTCATACGTGTTGAATTGGTTTTGCAATGATGAAGTTCATCTAAAAAAAGATGATGCAACCCTTCACAATCAGCTTCCTTAGCTACAAGCTGTACATAAAGAACAGACAGCAAAATACTGCTAAGTTCAGAAAGAGTCTATTTTTTTTAACTCCAGAGCTTTCAAAATGACCACTCTATTAAACAACATGACCATAGTGCAATTACAGTTTTCATGGTGTCAGCATGGTATTTGATAGGTTTGTGATACTTCTGCTCTAAATATGGACATATCTATGTAAGTATTGTATATTTTTTCTCAATGCAATATTTTGCTGCATCCAGSATGTAGGGAGGATTTTGTTACACCTAGTTACATCCCAACATAGTTTAGTTTGTGGAGAATGTTTTATGATTCTTTCCAAAAGAAATGTGTCCTTGATTCTTGCGGCTGGTGAAAAATGATTGGCAGTCATTATACAGTATGCTTGCATGAAATCAGCTGCCACTGTTAGTGATAGTTCAAACTGTGAAGTGCTTATTTGTACTTCTAATTCTGATTTCACAGTTCATTGTTTTTACATGACAGAATAGTTCATAGTCTGATAACGGTTTCCACAGTAAAACTCTCCTCTGTGAGCTGGAATTAACAAGCTGTGATAGTATGATGGTGGCCTCTTTCACTGCCCATCTCTGGGCTGCTCACTCCATTCTGTGTTTCTTATRATGAGTTCTGGGTAAGTTTATTTCTGAAGTGGAGACATTTCCCAAAGTAAAAGATGTAGTTATTCAGATATGGAGTAGCTATTTTACTCAAAAATCTAGTATATTCACTTAGAAGACACATATTTCTGTGTCATTCTTTCTTTGCTCACAATGGAATGCCAAAAATAAGAGGTCGGAGACCTATCAACACTTTGCATTGGAATAAATGCTGTTACAGGAAATAATGGACTGAATTTCCTCTTAACTTGTATTTTGCRCCTTTTATCTGTTCTATTTTTTATCTTTAACTTAGCAGYCATCATATGCTTGTCTCTTTCCTATACAAACCACAGAAGATACTGTGTTGGATATTCAGGTAAGATGCTGGCTAGAGCTTTGTGACCAGCCTGTGCTCCTGTCTTCAGTTGAGAAATGTATAAGGAAATCTGTGTCACTACCCTGCTCTTTCCCCTTCCCCCCCAGCAGTAACATAACAACATACGACGTCTATTCAAATGGCTAGATACTGTTCTCATTTACTCCCTGTTTCTAGTCAGGCTTACTAAGGAAATCAGGCTTATGTGAATATRTTGTCTAATTGTCGATCACCTCCTCTCTTTCCCCAGTAACTTTTAAACACTTTTGGGTTTTGGGGGGAGGCGTGAGGGGAGTGACAATGTCTATCTATCTCAAAGCTATTCAATTCTTTTAATTTTTGTGAAACTAGATGGCCRTATGAGCCAACCACTTGACCTATACCACAGCAGGGACTGTGGTACCCTATGTCTTTCTGGTAAACTAAGTAGACAGATGGACAAAGCAGGAGGAAGTGKGTGGTTCTGGAGGGTCATAGCTGAAAGGCAAAATGTTTTAGAGAAAATCAGAGCTGAAAGATCCTAGGATACAGAAAATTTGAGAGCACTCAGGARAGGGCAGGAGTAGAATTTGAACAGTTAGAGAGAATCTAAAGAGTTGCAAAAAGTCTTAAGGGTGAATATCCTTAATGCAGTGGAAGACATAGCACACATCAAGATATTGGAGCAGTGGAAGGAAAAGAGGAAGAGGAGCAGAAACGAAGTCCATTTAATTGGTCCTGCTACCTACAAAAAAAGAAAAAAGACTATTGTTTTTCTGTTTAACATTTTACAAATGTTTTGAAACAACTCCAAGGAGGTACTTTATGAAATCCAATAGAAGTGATTTGTATCTTCAGTTATAGGAACCCGTGTCACTTTCTATAGATGGAAATATTTCCTAAGGGGGGAAAATCTCATGTACTTTTGATTGTTTGGTCAGTCTGGAAGTGAAGGAAGTATCATATGCTGTCTTCACTCAGAAGAACTAGCAAATTTAACCCTGSAGCCCTCTAAGAGTATCCCTCCTAAATTAACCTATTCTGATATCCCTTTCTTCTCCTACAAATCTCTTGGCACACTTCACTTCCCCAGCTTTCAGGCTAGCAACTCATTCTAATTTGCTTATTTTTTAAATTCTCTTCTCATTTGGATCCCCAAGTGGCATAATAAATCAAACTACCT
>PTEX01000046.1:2419775-2485011 GCA_003342815.1 Eudromia elegans | reverse complement strand
TAATTTTGCACTAGCATCATAAAYTTGATTCTGGACTTTGGAGAGCTAATCAAACTATCAAAAGGATAAATTAAGAGCTTTTATGAAGAGTCCTCCATGCCAGAAGTACTTTATCATTGCAAATATTATTCTGAGTTATGTAAATAGTTGCTATATTTTGATTTTGATTTACTATTGAAGCAAAACCCAACAGCCATTAGTTTATGTTTTTTCAGCAGGAAAAATAAAAAAAAATAAAAAAAATAAAAAAGAACAACACATAGTTGAGAGTTCATTCTACTTAAAACGAAATATAACCTGCTCCTTGGATATTTTTAATCCTATTTTATTTAATATACTTGTCCATATTTGAAAAGGAAATACAGTAAATAAACCTTTCCTGTATTGTAGTATATTTATTTTTCTATTTTTGTAAAACTCTGAGGTTTTTTTTCTCTAAAGTCTTCCCTAATTTCCACCCAGAATACTTAACTATTTCTGTTGTCCCAGAAGAATATCTTTTGAAAAATGGYATTAAGAAAACTCATATTTTAAGTTTATTCCTATTTTCATTTTCTCATTTAAAMTTAATTAGCTTTGGAGATATTGATGTTCTATCCTTTTTCCTTTCTTACAGGTGGAACAATATAAATGTGATAGTTCTGAATAATATCAAAGATGCTACTAAGTTCATGTGGTGAGAAAAGAGATAAAAAACACGCGCTTTTCGCATGCCTAGTTTCCTACTCATTATAAATTGTCTCCTCCTGTTCTGCTCCTTGTTGTATTTCTGTGACAGGCTGCTAACCAGGATACCTGTGTGACAAAGTGTCTTTACTGCTAGCAATTCACTTGAACGCAGCAATGGGAGATCCGAACTATTGGTTCTCTGTCAGGACAGTACATCCAAGCTATCTGAAGAGGAGCTATCGTTCTTTACCCATTTCTTAGAATTCATGAAASAAAGAGTGAATTATTTATTCGGATGCACAGAGACTAAAGGAAGTTGTGTGTTTTTGCCCTCTACTTCCYCTAATAAATTTTCAGAATTTTGTGTAAGTTAATGTTATCTTCTGGAATTTGCTTTGTGGTACTTTCTTTTTTATGTGTCGGGATGCAGTGAGGGCCAGCTGCCCCTGAGGTAGAGGAGAGCCAGGAGCCGAGTGTGGCCATGCCTAGCCATGCCCTCACCCAGGAGGAGCGAGTAGAACTGGGTGGTGCCAAAGGGTCCATCATAGATCCCAAGCTCAACGAGYGAGTCAGCCAGGGCCAAGCTCCAGCTAGGAGCAAAAGGATATGGGGACGGGGCAGGGATGGAGACAAGAGTACAGCGTAGGYTCAAGGGGGCTGTCCAGGAGACCAGTGACTCACGAGTAGAGCCAAGGACCACCCAGGAAACAGGGCCAGTGCCCAGCCTGGAGACAGAAAAACTGGCAGCATTGTGAGGCCAGGAACTGACAGCCCTTGGCTGATTTGTAAATGGGTACCTTGCCCATGGGCCTAGGGAGTAATTTAGTTCATTTTCCCTTTTCCATCCCACTCTCTTTCACTGAAACAAGARCAACAACCTTCTCTAGGCATGTACCACAGTAAACATGTTAAAATGAACAGAGTACAACAGTAGAGATTACCCAATTACAGAGTCATGTGGGTTGGAAGGAAACAACAGGCTCATCTTGTGCAACCTCATGTTCAAAGCACATCCAGGAAAAACAGCGTGCTGTAGGTGACTTAGTCCATTTTCTTCCCAAAGCAAATACAACTAGAGCAACTGCTCAGGGCCTTGTCTAATCTGAATATCTCCACAGATGGACATTCCACAGCTTCTCTTGCAACCATAGCAGTGACCACCCACCATGCTCGGAGGTAGCTGGAGCACAGGGCATGTGAGAACAGGAWGAGGCAGTTGGGTTTGCTTAGCTGGAGGAAGAGAAACTCAGGGGGAGACATTCCCGCTGCCTACAAATACCTYATCAGRGGGTACAGAGAAGACCGAGCCAGGCTCCTATCCAAGATGTGCTGTTGAAGAGCAGAAGGCATGATGGAACATGCTAAAGTCCAGCTCCATATAAGACTTGACTGTGAAGATGGGTGGTCAAACCCTGGCACAGGTTGCCAGAAAGACTGTGACATCTCCATCYSCAGGGATATTCAAAGTGCAGCTGGAYGAGGATTTCAACAAYCTWGTCTTGCTGGACCTGCTTTAGAAGATCAAAGTCCAACAGGAAATAAAGTGAGAGCCGTCAAAACATATTTGGGTTTGTTTTGATCTCTTGATATGTGGGTTCTATGGCCCAGGCATGATTTTRTCAACAAATGATTTSCCTCAGSAAACATTGAGTAGTTTTCTGGTCCTCTTGCTGAATTCCTGTGTTTGCCACCAAGATGAGCGCTTTATTTACTGTTAGGTGACATCTCTGACTGTAGCACACTACACAGAATGTAGAAAGTATTTTTTTCATTAATCTCTTCATTTTCTATCCCAGCAAAACCAATGCTGTGTTCAGAGCAGAGGTCTTTTACTTTTGATTGCCTTTTTGACTAATTGAAACAGATGTTTGCCATAAATTTGTATTACAAATGAGGTATTCATGTTACAGTTCTAAAAATTTTATCCATTACTWCTGCTTAATTTGACAATGTAGCTTTATTTGTAAATCTTTTTCCTTAKGCCTGTTCCCTAGTGAGTAGCTTACTGCAAAAAGATTTCCAAGCCTTTTCTTTGCCTTCTCTTGCCTTCTCCCAACAGTTCACTATGACCATTCGCAAGTATTTGTGATACGTGCATAGGGCATTTTCCCTTAGCACATTCTAATGTAGGTACTAGATGTGTTCACCACACAACTAGTTGCTTTTTTTGATTACATTTGGATGCCAAGAAGAAAAAAAGAAATTGTAGAAATGAAATGAAGAAAGTATATTTGAGAAAGTTTAAATTTTGAAAGAACGCAAAGCTTTCAGTAATTYTGTTGTGCTTGATTTTTTCTTTTGTAGTTTGGAAAAGATTAACTTTTAATTCTAAACAAGTAGATAAATTAAKACCAACCATGCTGACTTGAAGCCATAGATGTTACCTAGTCAGATATCTCCTCACCCTCCTCCAGTTTAATTATTTTGATCTTTAGGATATATAATATAATTTATATCAATATAAGTCTAATTAAGAAATTCTGTTTGGCATTTTCCTATTAGATTGGAAAATCAATTATTATGTTAACTACCTTTGTTGCATGTTATTTACTTCTGAAGTGGCTCAGTTGCAATTCTGAGATTCGTTGAATTTCTAGTGAGGTTCTATCACTAATNNTTTTTTTTTTTGGTCGCTTTTTCAAATACTGCAGTCCAAAGCTGATTTTAATAGCAGTTCCATGAGGCTGAAAAATAGGTAACACAGAATAAAATTAAATTAATATTATTTGCTCTTTAATATCAGTGAAATGTGAATCTGACACCTACGTTCTTCCATCTTTKTTTCTATAATATATATTTGTATTTATGTAATAAAACTTGTTTAAATATCAGATTCTATCCACAGTTTTAAACACTGCTGAGCTACAAACTTATGAGAACATAAATGATAAGCTTAGGGAGCTGGGGAGTTTGGTGCYATTTAAGCAGTCCTGAAGACTGACAGTAAATGGGGTGAGTATGATTTCAAATTTCTTTGATTATGCAGCAGTTATTTTCTGGTGCTACAGATACTTTTTTTCTCCTCCTGAGTAACTGTATGTCCTTAAGGTGCTTCTAAATTCACTTTCAGCTAATTAAAATGTATTCATCACAATGCATCTTAACCTAGACTTACAGCATTTTTGCACTCCTTGCTATGTTTAGTTTTCTTGGCTTATTTACAAAATAAGAGAAATCACTGACATTCTGAGGTTAATTTATAAATAAAAGTGGTGTTTCTAAACTAAAATTATCCTTCCAAAGCAAACTCTTATATTTTGAAAAGTTTTCATGAATGTTATCATATTTCTAGTAGTCTTCTATAGAATTAATATACTTAACTAATTAGTAATCCTTGCCAATATTATTATGACTCATAAAAACACTATGAGTCAGAACCTCTCAAGCTATTTCTATAAAGGACATCCACCCAGTCCCAAACTCACATATAAATAAGTAAAACCAAAATTGAATTAATTTTGGACTATCTCCCACAGATTCTCATTATATTTCTCTTCCTTTCCCTTTCCCTTTCCCTTTCCCTTTCCCTTTCCCTTTCCCTTTCCCTTTCCCTTTCCCTTTCCCTTTCTTCCTTTTCCATTTCCCTCCCCCTTCATTTCTTCATATTTGCTGCACTTCATTCAGCATCTCTGCATTCCTCTGGGTCATAAAATAATTTGTTAAGGTACAGTTGGAATCATATCATTTGCTTTGACAGATGGCACAAAGCACTACCTCTGCAGCAGATATCCAAGTAAATTGTCATAGTTCTTCACAGGTCCCTGTTCCTTATTTGGTTAAAATTCCCATTTGAGTTCCATTAGATTAGTTAAATTTAGCAAGAATCAGGGGGAACCCCAGCGTTCCCTGTTCCTATTTCTCTGTTCTTCTGCCTGGCTATTCATCCAGGGTCATCATCCTTGGGCAAAGTGAGGAAGCAGGAAGAGGTAAAGAAGTTTTTTAGCCCTATGCGACTGGGAGTAATCTATACTGAGATGTCATCCATAGGAAACTGTCACTATGAAAGAATGAGCCAATTTTCAGACAATTCATACTTTGGGCTATTTGACAGTTGTTATGCTCAGTAAAATTCTAAGTCCTTTTAATCTACTGTTTTTAAGAGAGAGCTCTTCCAGATATTTCAGAAGGAAAAATAGACTTTGTACATTGGGTTTCATTATGTTATTAATTACTGAAATTTGATCTGAGCCCTGAAGCATGGTTTAATATTTCTTCTAGAATATATTTTTAGTAATAACATTTATAACTCTGGAATTTTTGCTCCCTGTGTAAGTGTACAATTTATTTTTACCTCTCACTAATTTACTTCCCTTCAGCACTTCCTTTGGCAGTAAGTCATGCAGTCCAGCTATGCATATCATGCAAAAGCATTCACTTTTATTGGTTTTGCCTATGTTGCCTCTTAATTTCATCATGTCTTTTCTGTTTTTGTGTTYGGGTTTGAAGTAAGAAGTAATTCTCAAAAGACATTTTCTATAGCATACATTATCTTGCACTCTTACATAAATACTGTAAAATTAATTGCAATATTCCTAGAATGCTTATTACAATTTAAATTAAATTTGCCTGAATCTTTCACCCTCCTTATCAATTTTCTATACTAAGATGGTTGCAAAATAACTGGGTAGGTTATTCTGTCAGAAATGTTATAATTGTGATCCAAAATCAATGGGTGTTTATTCAAATATTTAGCTCCATCTAGAAAATTAAACAAGTAAGAAAARGAATGRTCTTTCACTGAGTTTTACAAAAGCTGGAATGGACCCCGTAGTCAATATAGGCTGTTCTTTGCCACACCTTGACCACAAACAACCCCTGTCACAGACCACTYTTCCTTGACTTTATAAAGGACATACATGTTTTCACAACCAAAGGCAGAGTCCTACATGCCCTTGCCAAACAGGACACTTAAAGATTAGATCATTCCATGAACTAAAGACTCTTTTGTTCACTGTTCTGGCTGACTGATGAGTTATTTATCTTATTTTGTATGATGACATTTAAAAATACACCTGTAGTACAATTCATGTCCCTAAGGAGAATTTTAAGAAGTTTGCAGATAGGAAGTACCATATGTGCAAACCACTGTAGTGAGTTAAAAAGATTCTTACTGAAGATTCAGTTCAGTCTTTTGAACTGAGAAATATTTGTGGGTTTTGTTCTGAAACTTATTAAATGGCCTTCATTATATTTCTGCAGCTAACACAGATGTCTTTTGATATTGTGCTATTCATCTTTTATTAATTATCTACTTAGACATATGAACAGACCATTTGGAAACTATAAGCATTAGCAAGATGAAYTCTTTGGTATTGGATCTTTTCATAATCTTCCTCTTAAAAAAAATGTCCATCATTAAAAGAAAATATTCAGGTATTGAGACAATGTCCGCTGTATTCATGAACAGCTTAGAGTTGAACTTRATAACTAAGTTATTTTTCTAATGGAAATCTCTAAACATGTGCATTTGTATATATTTATGTTCCATACTTATTTGTTTGTCATGAAGAAATTAATTAATTGCAATAACTAACAGCAAACTTTAATGAAAGAGAAATTCCCCTTCAGATAGGTGATAAATGTGCTATCATCTAAATTTGATATAATATTGTTTTTGTGAGATTCTCAACACAATTCAGCAGGCCTAACAAGCATTTGAATCCATAGTATTTTCGTCCTCAGAACCGCTGAAGTTGGTTAACAAAATGTGTAAAACCACATAAAATTTGCTGGGATTCCATGCAGGAAACAGAAAGCATACACTATGCACSTCAACTCCAGCCTATCACCTAGGAAAAATAAATTCATACCTGCCCCTATACACTAAAAAAGAGAAAAATCTCACTTCTCTGAAGAATAACATTGTTATCTCTTCCTCACCTTGGGAAATATTGTCAGCTTATGGATGGAAGGAGTCTTCTCAATAAGTATTCTTTAGATCGTCATATGTGATGCTTTAATCTCCTCCTCCCTAAAATGCACAACACTTTGTCTTAAATCCCATTTGCCTGAAGCACTTCGTTTAAATAGCATTTGATAGGGAGGAAGAGGTTAAACCAAATTCACTCTCAAAACTGGTGAAATAGGGGGAAGGTTTAAATTATGTGAGCCTGCACTAGAAAGCAAGCTGTGTATGAGGAAAAAATGATGTTGACTGCCATGATGCTTTCAAGTCAGAAGTGAAAAAGGTAAATTCAAAAAGGTAAATTCTTTTTAAAACAAAAAGGGTAAAATTAATTAACATATTAGACCTTTCAGCTCTTTCGTTCTACTTGCTCAGTTAAGCCATTGCCCTGTATCASTGGTTCTCTTTACAAACCATCAGCCTACTTCTAGTTTCTGTTCCCAAGGGCTTTACCTGAACATTAGGGGACAATAAAAATAGGAAAATAACATTCCTTCATGGCCTTTAGGTTTATAAGTCTATTTTAAGGTTTCTTTATTGTAGGCAGCAGACATTTCATTTTAAAAGACGTAAACTTAGGAATTTCAAAAGTTGGACTTCTGAAGGGAAAAAAAATAAATTAAAAAACCCCCAGTATTTCATATGAATCTCAGAAAATAAGAATGCCAATATGAAGTCAGACCAAAATTTCATCTAATCCAGTATCCATTTTTCATAAGTGATGAACTATAAGAGCAAGTTAACTGTAGAGTGATACTTCTGCATCTCCTTGTCTCCATTGACTAGTGACTCAGGTGATGTCTTTCTATTACACACTGTTGAAAGGTTTTTATTCTATGAATTTGGCACATTTTTTCTCTCTTTCTTTTTTTTTAAAACCCATGTAAGCTTATAGCATCCAAAACATATTGTGGGAAAGAATTTGACAGCTTGCTTGTGTGTTTTGTCTTTCCTTCTGCTTATTTCAAATAGCTGTGTCCTAATGCTATCTTGGAAAATCATGACAACTGGCAATATGGCACTTGCTAATGACAGTGATGAATAATACAAAGTGGGATACTGATTCAGAGTGGATTTGATAGCAAAGAACACCAGGGATATTAAATGGCAATATTGTGGGGAGAGAAAAGGAAGCAAAGGGAGTYCAGTGCCATCTTGCATTGCTACCTCCAACCTTGGTGGAATTCATGGGAAGAATTATCAGCCTATAGGGAAGATCAGAAGAGTCTTGGGGTTGCAGAGGGCATGGAATGAGAAGACTGGCAAGGAAGGAGGGGGAAAGGATTTCAGATGTTCCAAATCACATTGAAATGATCTCAGTCCAGCAAAATATCACAGTTTAGTAACATCTTAATGCTTGTCTATAAACTGATAGTTTTTGTAATGAGGATGATGTGCATGAATGACACAGCATATAATGAGATGTTTGTGATTTGAAGGACAAGATTTACAAGAGTGAAAATCTAGCTCAGATTATATTTACAGCTGGGCAAAAATTATGCTAGACCTTAACCAGAAGTGTGCCAAGATGTTCAGGAGATTATATTTCTTACTTGCATATACTCCACTTTTTACATCTGTCCACCCACCTTGATTAAGTTTTTTGTTTGTTTGTTTTGTTATAGTTACTTTGTTCTYGGAGATGCTTCAGTTCCAAACTAGGCAAACAAATGAATCCCTATCAATGCTGGTGAAGGCAAATCACCCAAACGCTCCTGTTTGGTTAAAAGGGGATGCCAGGCCTTTCCTCACTTCCTGTCTTCTGCTGCCATCATGTGGCTATTTCTTTTCACTCRTATCAAGGCTTTAAAGATTAGCATTAGTTATAACTCTTGTGCATTGTAGGTACCATTCTCTCTGCCCAAGTTCTTGTAAAATTTTGCTCTTATGCTGCTAGTGCTTACATTTCAATATTTTTCATAAGAATTGATAAATAAGAAGGTGCTCTGGTTGGCATTTGTATAGGAAATACTTCAAACATTTTCTGTAAAATGGTAGAAGGTTTGGGGCCAAACTGCCATATGCATTTCACCCCCCTTTCCTGTAAATAGTCTTCCTTCTGTGTATGGCTAGTACTTGAAGTATAAGAACTTCAGCARTTGAAGCAAATGCACAAACACTTAAGCTGTTGAGAGAAACAAAATGCTCAATAATGTCTCTCCACATAGACATGTATGTATAGGACAGACAACCTTATGTTGTTTAGATAGCACAGACACCATCTTATTGCATCTGCTTGATCTGTAAAACTCTTTAAACGTGTTGCTTTGTATCTCTCTGTCACCTCTGGCCGCTGCACCTCATTAGCTCATCCATGTGCTTGGACAAGCTGTATGGAGGATGATTACGTGGCTGAATTCTTTGGGGATAAAGATGTAACTTCTCTCTAAAGAGGGGGAGAAAAACACCTATCTACTYCCCTGCACTTGTCAAATTTTTGGCCTAAGTACCAAAGTGCATCAATAAATTCTTCCTAAAGCATGTTGTTTGTATTATGCAATATCACTTTTAAAGAGGAAAATGAAAATGGCTTAAGTACAGATATGGCTGAGGTACATAGCACTGTTAAGAACAGTAATATATGTGCATGAAGATTAACAAGGTGAACATTAATAGAATTAATAGAACTCCAAGAGTCTCTCTAGCATACTTGGGCACTTTTTTTGGCTTTAGCTTCTAAAATTTAACTAACTTATGAATATGTGTAAATGCTGTAAAGCATGATGTTTTATCTGCCTGGAAGCATTGCTATCTTGGAGCTGAGCACCACAGCACTTACCTCATACCAAACCATGTGGGATTTACAAATTGCCTGATGAACCTCAAGAGCGTTGAATTCAGTACAGATCTATAGGGGAAAGATGCTTTTCATAATATGGTAAGCAGGACTGTGTAATCCTCACACATTTGCATTTTGTATGTGAAGATTTGTCGGCCTGTTGCTTTACACAATTTGAGAAAGCTGCAGTGATAAGCATTGTGAGTGCTGCAGGTTAAAGTTTTTTTCCATTAGTGATTTCTGTCTTTTTTTTTCCTTCCATTTGCTTTCACTGTATTAAATTCTCTTAGCAGAAGAATTTTTCCACATGCATGAACTGGATCTATTTACCGTTCTCAGAAATTATATATACACAAAATTTAAGAACAACTGAACTACAGTTTGAGAAAATGCATTATCTTCATTGTTTCTACTTCAAAACTGATATATAATGTTCTTATGAAGGATAAAAGTTAAATTGATGGAATGAATTATTTTAAATGTATAGAATTTATGTTTATATACATGCAGGATTTTTCTCAAAACACCTGAAGATGACAATTCTATTACACACCATCACAGAAGACATTCACGATATTCTTGTTCAGGTTAAAGTAGCTGCTTTGGAAAATATTTTAAGTTCTAAAAGCTTCAGAGCAGAGCAGAACAACAAATATGTTCCAAAGTTTCAAGTTATAGTTTTCCCTAACATTCTGGCACCCTAGCAATTACACACAGCAGAGGTTACTCCCTTTTAGTGCAATGAGGTTGTGCCTTCTGGCACAATGGCATGGCTTTAACAAGAGAGCAGACCATCTGGCTAGCACAAGCTTTTAGAGYCCACTATATTATTATTATTACTTTTTTTGTATGATTGCCTATTATTTTTGCATGTTGCTATAGCAGAGCCTGTGCTTTGGCCAGAAGAAGTCCATATTAAACAATTATGTTATAGCAAGTCAGCATGTGAGAGCCTTGTTATGAGGATAGAAAAACTGTGGACAGCATCTTGAAATAGTAAACTGTGAAACAATCACTTTTCTAAACACCTGTTTGGGAACAGAGATCTTAACTTTTTAGCTTTCATTCTGTTCTGCTTTATTTGCAAGTACATAATCTGCAGYTATGAATCTCTTGATATTTGGAATCCACCAATCAAAAAAAAAAAAAAAATCCTAGCRTTCTGAGRATTAATTGCAATTTGATCAATCTAGAGGGATGAGTACCAATCATATAAATTGACAAAGCACTTTACTGAAAAGAAAGGTAAAAAAGACTGGTTTTAAATTGTGTAAAATATTTAGATTTCTGATAGGAATTAAATTGGAGGAGGATAAGAAAATGGGGAAATTTCCAGTCAAACACTCTCTATGAACACTGAGTCTTGATAGATCACACACAGATGCTGTAATTACCTCAGCGGTGGTATACGAATTTCCTAGCAAGACACCAACACATTATGATGCTTTTCTTTCCTAGTGAACACCTTGGGTATATTTCTTTCAGAATAACTCATGCCAACGTAAATTTTCCCTGTTATATTGATAAGCATCTAGGGAAGGCTAATGTTTGTGAAGATAAGAATCATTATTATGATTGTAGTTAAAAAGAAAAGACCTGATAAGCAGTTAAAAAAAGGAAAAGTTGAAGTATTACAGTGTTTGAGTAGAAAAAAAAAAATCCCATTAGGGTAGTAAAGATACTTAAAAGCTACATAGAAAAAATTGTTTAGCCAACTTTAAAATCCTTCTGCAAAGAGCAGAAGGCTCTTCCTGCCTGTACAAGGAAGACAGTGTATGTCTAGATCTCAGAAAGCAGAGTTCATCCTCTTCTCATCAGCAAAGGCAGTAATTTATAAGACTGGAAACTGAAGGCAAATCCTTCAATAAAGACTGTATTTGCAGAGGAGTGCATGTGAGTTTCTCCCAAATTATTCACCACTGAGAAAAATTCAAATGTTAATCCAACTAGACTGCAACATTGCTTTTCAGACGTCCTTGTTGTCTTCGTTTATAGGCATGGAAAATGGGGCAGGGACAGGTTGCCTGACMTTAACATGTTAGCAAAAGCTGGATTAATTCAGAGGACATGTTAGCCAAAGTTTCCACAAGGTGATATCTATGTGTGTCTAAGCTCCAATCACAGTCAATGCAGATCTAGACCTGAGCACTAATGCTCAGAGAGCAATGCAGCTGGGAGCCAGTAGGTGCCCAGTTCAAGGTGAACGGTATCACTCTGAATGGTCTTTTGACTTTTATGACTAGAGGCAGAGTTAAGGTGTCTGGTTTCCATTTTGCACACTCTTACKTATCCCTGACTCCTCATTGCTATTTCAGAAGAGCATTGCTCATATATGTCCTGGGTCTTCTCTGTAAATTCTGTTCAAAGACCTATACAAAGGTATATTTTGGTGTCTGAAAATAATGCATATTTGCTTTGGTAACTCAGAGTTGTCAGAAATATCCATTGAATACAGCAGTGGTTTAGGATACAGGCTCAGCAGAAGTTTCCTGTGTGTGGATGCCTACATTTTTGAGACTTAATGCTGAACTCATTTTCATTACAGATGCATGTATAAGGCCAAGAGGGGAATACACTATTATATATAGCACATATACTATATAATGTATATAAATATTTTTATTTATATGTAARTATATGCATACAATATGAGGAGCAATACTAACTGTGACCTTTCCAGAAAACAAAGTGTATGTGCATGTGCATAAAATCTAGAGCGAAACCTAGAGTTTTTAACCTCTTGTCCAAAAAATCCATCTTTCATTCTAGAAAKCACACAAGCTTGTTTAATCTCAAACAAAATCAAATAAACAATTATCCTGTTTCCAAGGTCCCTGTCCATTGACTCTTACTGTAGTATCTTCCTGAGATACGGGAGGATATCTTCTTCCTAAAGAGCTGTTTGGGCTGTGACATCCCTCTGGTCCCATTATGGTCAAGATAACATACATGGTTCTGATCACCAGCTATATGGTAGGGAAGCTGGCCCCCCCAAAGGAAAAGACCTTAAGGAAAGACCCAGTGACACCTACACTCTTATAACAAATGGAGAATTAAGGCTTCAAGCCAYTCAGCAGCCCTGCAGCCTACTGAGAACTGAACTTTAATTGCTGAGTCCTGGTCAAACTCTTCTTTCAAAGGTTCATCTTGGATTTAAAGTGTAGTTCCCCTCAGAAATGAAATTATTTTTTCCTCTTTTCCATGTGTATAAGAAAAAGAAAGTAAATAAAAACGTTATGACCAACTATAGATAAGTCATAAATTGTAAATTAAATATATTCAGTAAAACCATTATAAACACAATTGTCTGTSTGCATAGGCAAGAAAGCCGGCTTTGCATGGCTGAGATGATAGTACAGCATCTCTGCAAGCACACAGGAAACACTGCTCTTTTTGGAGTGCACTGGAAGCCTGCAAAACCCCTCTGTCCTCGTTGCACTCTTTGCAGAGTTCTCAAAGTTCACGTACTGATGATGAGCCACCACTTATGAATTAGCACATTATATAAATCAGGCTCGATTATAAGGGTATATTCCCACTCCTTAACCAGCACAATGAAAATAGAACAGGAAAAAAGAACTGCATGACTGTTTTATTTACGTAAAGATATGTCATTAAAATTCTTTTGATTTTCCTGAGGCATTTTTTTTACATTAGTAGGAATACAGATCTGGCCTAATTTCCTAACTGCAAATTAATGAGGATTGGAGATATTTAAATTACAGTCAGTGAACTCAGCCATTTAGAAGCAAGAATATCTTTGGTGAAGGAGATGTGTGAGGAAAAATACCGCAGTGAAGTTGGAAAAGCAAAGAACTTTTTCGGGGTCTGTTTTAGTCCAATTTTCTATATATAGATATTTTCTACAGACATCTACTTGAAGCAGTAGATTGAAAGAGATATTACGATAGAAATATATATGGATGTGTTTGTCAAAGATAGACAGAATTAGACTTTTCTTAAGAGTAAGAAGCTATTTTTCTTCAATTTTGCCTTTATTTCTTTACGTGGTTTTCAAGGCAGGTTACACAGCCATGTCCATCTCCACTGTCACATACGTTATGTCATGTACTTTACTGTTTTAGTGATGTACTGGACTTCATTATGACTGCAGAAAGTTTGGGCTGCCCAACCAGTTGCCAGAGGCAGGGTGCCAAGCACGGTAGGGCACGTTGTGGAACCCAAGGACCCGTGTAACAGCRGCAGTCAGCAGAGCCTCGTGCAAACGGAGGTTCCCTATCTATTAGCATCAACGTCTAAAATTTCTCTGTTGTCTGTACGGGGTCTCTGTGGTAATGTGCCATCCAAGSACCCTATGGTGTAGTGCCACTTTACACCCCTTCCTTAAGTGCTTGAACATACTGGCATTTTCTCTTTCTCTTTCTCTCTCTCTTTTTTTGGATCAAAATTATTCATTTTTCTTCCCCTCTCTGTCAGTTTTATTTTAACATTTGATCTTTATTTTTTTTCTGTGGTGGATGTGGTTGAAATATTGAGAATATAGACCATAAATATATTTGTATAAAACTTAGAAAATTGTAATTCTTCAATAAAATTGTTATAGTGAAGAATCCGCAAGTCCATAAAACACCTTAAACCCTTGAAATCAAAAGATTAAATCAAAAGATTAAAATATTAATTTTGATCTACCTCTTCAGTTGTTAATATCATTYAATTTCTACATGAGTAGGTATATTTCTTAGATATTTTTGTCCCTGATGTTTSTGAGAAGATAGTTGGTGAAAGCCTGTTCCTCCCAGTTCCGTATTTTACCATTACATCTGCCTGTAAAAGCCACTGTTTCTTCTGTTGAAATAGACAGCAAAGAACTGAAATGATGGAGTAAAACTTGAGGACTGTATTGGAAAGAAGTGGGGTGACAACAGAAAAAAAAAAAAAAAGAAAGAAAAAAAGAGCAGGTCAGCTAACTGGCTAGCAGAAGAAACAAACATAATTGAATTATCTCAAGTCTGGTTTTAGTTTCCAGTGTTCAGCTTCACCACACCTGGCTGTGCATTTGTATTTACATGCCTAATAAAGAGATGTGTATCCAGGTAGCTTCTGTGCAGGCAGTATCCGGGAAGCAGTGCCTAAGATTTGGTTGGAGATGGAGATGGAGTACAAGTTATGGATAGAATTAATATTCCTTGTACTATGTGCAGTGTCTTCATATTCTGCAAGCTCTTCAATGATTTATTTTTCAGGACCATATCAGTGGGTTCAGATAAATAGTCGTCTTTCTAAATATTCTATATGTCTCCTACACAGAGCCCAAATACTTAGGCTTTGTATATGGAATTACACAGGTGTCTCCACACTTGTGGATTTGGTGTGTTCTTTCCCTGGCAGTTTGGAGAGGAGGCTTCCCCTGCTTCTGTTTCCTGGTGACTGAGGGAAGGAATTACTTGYCTACAAGAGGTAATTACCCAGACATGTTCTGCTTATGCTTGGAAAATCGCCAAGAGGAAACACAAATTCGGATCAGATAAATGAATTATTTCCTGSAGTGTTAGAAGTCAGTCTCTGGTATCAAAGTTTCAGCCATGGAGGATCACACAGTCTATTTGCTTTGGGATTTGAGCTGGAAGGAGGTTTCTTGAACTACTAGTTCCTCAATACATAGAGGATGGTAAGAAAGCTGAATGAATTCGTTTGGGAACCTAAAATCCCTATGGGCCAGAAGAGGTGAGTCACAAGCAAGACAAAAACAGCTCCTCCTTGCAGACCAACTCACATTGTCCATGGGTTTCCCAACCATCTTACCACAGGCACACAAACCAAGCAGATGGAGTGAGGAGGATGAAATGGTGCGGGAAAGACACACTCTCAATTAGCAGCCAGGGAACTATCACCGCTACGGAGCTGCCAAGAGGCAGCATGAGATTTATCGTTCATGCAGAAGTATTATGTTGCTTCAGAGCACAGTGTAGGAATGCATCTTCTCTTGAGGTCTAAGTCTGTCAGATTGGTATGATGTTTTGCTCTGTACAGGTTCTGTCCACYTAAACCCTAAAAATGTGTAATGTAGCAACTCAATATTGGCAGGTGGGAAGATATTTTTTATTGAAAGTATGCAGGGAAGCTGTCAATTTTTTTTAGTGTTTATCAGTGAACTCTCACTAATTAATTGTGGCCTTTGCTACAGATGACACCTAACAGAAAGATTATGTGCACAAATTAAGACCAACAGAAATGTGAACTCGCAAGAATATTTTGACCAACACCTGCTCACTAACATTAGCCTTTCAGAATGGGAAAAAAAAAACCTCTTGTTAATATCATCCCTTTCCTTCTATTGATCTTTGAACCAAACTAGTTCTTCTTTCTTCCTGTGAGTAATACACTTAACCTGATACTTTCTGTAAAAGAAAGAATTTGAAAACTATTCCATTACTAATGCTATATAGTTCAAATAATGCTATATAGTTCAAATAGCTGCAAAAATAAATGAATTAAGTTAGTTTAAGTTGTATGATAGATTCTGATATCTTTTTGTTACTTTTAGGTGTGGAAACATTTTTTTTCTTTTTTGCCAACTTGCTGGGGGGAACCAGTAAAACCGCAGAGAGGAGGAGTAAGGAAAGATTAATGCAAAAATGCTGTGTCCGATCAGCTTACTATGAAGATGTAAATTTTTCTCTGGAGATAACTGAGCAATGGGAAATACTTTTGCAGTTGGGATACCTTTTATGTTTTTCAGAAAATATATATTTCTCAAAAAATATAAACAACTATCAAATGAAAACCAAATGTTGAGAGATGCACACAATTTACAACTTGTAAATTAGTAAGGTTTAGAGAACCTTATAATGTCAATAAAATATTGAATACTACTGCAGCCTTCACAGTTTTCATCTATTGAATTAYTTGTGTGCATTTATTTATTTCATTTAAAAAATATACTTAGCCATGGGTGTGGTCTCTATTTCAGAAAAGCATTCAAGGTTGTRCCTATGCCTACTCCTGTCTGAGGAAATTCCTCACATATAAAATCCACTATTTAGAGAAAACATTTGCTTAGGTCCTAAAATCATGGCTCAGATTCTTATGCTAGGGCTTTGCATAATAATAATAATGAGCTAAAAACTAATCAGCTAAAAGCCTATGGCAGTTAAAGGAAGTGTCACAGCCCAGCACTTACCCTCTTGTCCTACTCATCTCCAGCCCAATCCAAATCACTGTCTGATTGCTGCTCTAACCTTTCCTTCATCTTTAAAACAGAAGATCCAGCCCTCTGTTTTCCCTCTTGCCTCCTCCCAGGGAGAGAAGGATTCAAACAGAGGGAAGAGYGGCAAAGGCAGGGGGCAATGGGAGCCGGAAAGGCAAAGCCCACCCTAGAGCCCACCAGGCTTTGGCAGGAAAATTTGTTCTGTGCTGCTCTGTGATTCCCAGTGTAGGAAAGGGTGAAAGTAAGGGAATTGCAGCTTCTCTCCCCTCCTTACCGTTTGCTCCCYTGACCTGGAGAATTTGTGCTAAAGTACAGTTTGGTTACTGGTGATAAAAACAAGGAAGTAAAGRAAGGAAAAGGTCTTTAATGGCACCTTTCACTTTTGTAGTATTTGAATTTTAAAAAAAAAAGTGGGTGGGGGTCTGAATATCAAATCCACTTTATTATTTCATTTACAAGGTCATCTATAAATCAGCCTTTACATGTTTTATATATAAAATATGTGAATATAMACACATATTTTTAAACATTTTCTAGTTGTATACATTTTGATCTGCATGACTGCAATCTTGAGCTAAGTTCCTGCTTCAAAGACAGAGTGTAAAGATAYTCATTTTTATAGTCATTTACAAGACATGAGTTTATTTGGTAGATAAAACATTGTTAATGATTTAAGCAGAGCTAGCTAATGAACTTCAAGTGTCCTAGGAAGTTGCACAAAACAAACTTAACAAACACTAAGGAAGTGATGCTTTATCTTTAGAGATTAACCTTGCTGTTGTYAAAGGCATTTACTACAACAGATCAGACTGTACTTAGTGCTCMTAGGTGTTGAGTCACTTAGTGAGGCTGAAGGTAGAGTTAGAACTTGGATGATTATTCTTTACCAGCAGCTGATCTCCCTTACCAGCTGACATTCATGTTAAATTGTAGTCCCAGTGTYTCATCAAAATGAGCTGCAGTTTATCTCCTACATTTACCTCATGTCCTTTAGTCAGCTTATTGTAAACCTGCACAAAAGGAGAGTTAGGGAAGCAGCTGTGATATCTCTGCTCTTCAATACAGATGGCATATTTGCAAGCAATTACATTTCAGCTTCTCTTCTGAGTTCATATCCTCTAGGCACATCAGAGATGGCAAATTAATTACTATAATGGTTAGGGTAACGTAATAGAAAACAAAGTACATTCAAATCCAGAGGTCAGTTTTGGGAATTCTCTTTTTTTCCCAAAGGAAGGAAAAAAAAAGGCCAAAGGCAAAAAAAAAGACAACGATTCAAAAGTTATTCCTATATCCTTTTAAGAAGCTTCCTCTAAATCAGCTGCCTCTTCCTTCAAAATTTTTTTAATTCTAAGAGATAGAGAGACCAGATGTGCACGCTTGGAAGAAAGATTCCACGTACTGGATCACCAAAGCCTCACAAGAACAGGCATCAGTTTACAAACTCAGTGCTTCCTCCCACAGCTCATTTTAAATTACATAAAGTCTTCCTGAAGGCAATTTTTTGTCTTTTTCTCTGCAGATCTGCTCTTTCCCTTCCTTGTTTTTATAGCAGCAGGGTCTAGCCATGCCAAGTCGTACAGGCAAGGAAGGCATATGGCAACATGGAAGTATATGGGGACTCATAGATTCTTTTACTTTGTAGTTCACAGATCATGTGTCTCATCACAGAAGGCTAGTGGAAAAACCCATGTCAAAGCAGCCAATTTGGGATTTGCCTGAGGAAGTGTATGTTCAACACTACGTGAAGTAGAAAGTCATAAATTGGTTCATTGAGCTACATGTTTTTATATAACAAAATCTTAAATATTTCCTTTTTCATTTGGTATCTTTAGACTCACAGACAGTTTTTGTCTTTGTAAACAGTGAATAAAAACTTTGTCTATTACACAAAATAAAGCTTTTTCTAGGAAGCCTTGTACATGCAGAGTTCAACTTCATTTGTTTTCTTAATTTTTATCAGTCAATAAAAGATTCAATTTCCATCTGTCTTTCTGATAATTAAATAAGTTTTAACCTTGGTTTCATTGGAAAGCCTGCAGGAATAATCTTGAAGTAGGATGTTATAATTGTTATTTGATTTCTGTAGGCAAAAGGGGGTCAGATATTTACCTGGCATAAATTTGCATTCATTTATTTACTCCATACAAACTCAGTTATATTCCTAAAGCAATTTGATTAGCTGGAACCATACATGCTCTCATAGAAATTGTAAGGAAATCTACAGATATCTCTGAAATTATACCAGCATACAGCTAGATCTATCAATATTGGCTTTTAGATTTTTCTTTCTCTTCCTGTGGCAACTGCTCTTTATACGATCTACTGGGAGTTTAGGTGTTCTACACTGTCAGCTGGAAAATAGACCAGATTACAGACCTGTCACAGCAGAGGTTTACTTAAAATATAGGTCTGAGATTTAGGCAAAAAACAGAGCTATGCAAATTTACCATAGGTGATCAGTTTCCCTAGGCAGATAGGCAATCCATGTTTGGGTGACTGAACACCACTAGGTGATTGGTTACTGCAGGACAGGAGCTTTAAAAATCTTGTTTTGCGGTTTATTAATGTGAACCCTCACCATGTCCTGCATGTGCACAGTTCCATTTTCTACTTGCTGTGTTATTATCATTCAGATTATATTTCTAAGCAATCTAATCACAAACTTACCAACCTAAGAGAGATCGTTTTTCAATGTCTTATTTCACATTTTATGGGACAAAAGCATTATTAACTTTTCTACTAGCTTTTTCAACAGCAGAGATTTGACACCTAAGACAGAAACTCATGGCAATACTCTAAATTTTGGGCTATGTTTTAGTTGTAGTAATCAGAGCAGCAGACCCCTCCTTGCTAAAGAATAAAAATCACTTAAAGTAAGGCTATTTTAGAAATTTTATTTCACTTCGAGCTTTCCCTTGGAAGAATAGTTAAGAAAATATGTGATATAAAAAATGCTTTTTCTTTTAACATCTAAAAAGCAAGAAAACAAGGCACAGAACTTCTTGGGTGAGTTTTTAGTGAAAGATCTTCTTTCAATTACGTGTAACATCAGTRGGAGAGAGCAGAGTATGCAGGTCTTTTTCTCCACGAGCTCTACCCTCACGGGAAGAATTTAAATTACAAAACACTGAGGAGGTGTGATTTCATTTCCCTTTCACAACTGAAGAACAGTGTGGGGTCAAGAGTCTTTTATTTTATTTACTTAGTGAGTGGCATCGAAGGTGTGCTTTTTGAAGAACATGAGTACTTCAGAAAAACAGAAAAATGTATAAAATGAATGAACTCTCTTTTCAAAATGAATCTGTATTCAGCTTTTTCCTCCCACTTGGACAAAAATCTGAGTAAGCCACGCCAAGGCTGAAAGCTCAAGAAACCATTATGTATTTATTTGTTATTGGCTTTATTGTATCTTCTGCAGAATGAGGAAGATATCTGTTTTATTTCCTATAAATAACATATAGACTTCAGGCTCTCTAGCCATTAAGCTGCCTGAATGCCCCGAGCTACATCAGAGGAAGCTGTTAGCACAAAAACAACAGGAAACCAAACAGCTGCAGCCCCCTGGTCCTTGGAAAAGCAAGGGTGAGCAGCTGCTCACCCACGAGGGGAGCTGCAGACCCGTGTCACCTGGGAGCAGGGACCTGCGTCTGAGCGGGCGAGTGGGCTGCAACCGCCCCATCCCTAAAGTCAGGATCAAAGCARAGCGTAAAACCCCAAGGATGGTGAGATAGGCAGAATGGAGAGTGAGTAGATTTGGAATGTGCTGGCAGAGATACTAGGAAGAAGCAAAAGGCTTCAGCAGTTTGCAGTAAGATTTGCAAAGACAGAGAAGAAGTTAACTGAGTAGAAAAAGCTTACAGCAACTGCCTGGGAAAGATTAGGGGTGCAGACTGAGTGTGAAGCCGGTTGCTGTTTTACTCCCTTTGCTTTGTGCACTGCAGGCCTCATGGGTGACATAACAAAGAACAGTTTTGCTCTGCAGGAACTGTTTTTGGGCCTCTTAAATCATATGCTGTTGGATTTAGTGGGTGTTTCTGTCATTGTTGCACAACTACTATTGAGTTACAGTGCTGGAAGGAGAGGGAGGAAGCAGAGCAAGCAGCACACAGATCCTGTCCTGGTGTGGGCAGACTGTTTCACCCGCCCCAAAGCGACTGAGGTGCTTCTGTGGCTCAGAGGATGCTCCAGAGAGAAGCAAAGCATGTGGAGACCAGCTTGCCTGCAGCTATGACACACCATGTGTGATACTGCAGGCCCGGGCCTCCACTTWGGGACTTTCCAAGGCAGCAGTACCCTTCTTCAGCCAAAATTATGGGTTTTGAGCATTTCTGAACATCAGGCCTTCGAAGAACTAGACAGCTACAATGCAATTGTAATGACAAAAATGAAAAGCAAGGATCTTGACTCCTAAATGTTGTTTTAGTTTGTCAGAATGATAGTGGCAATATATTATTAGCATCCATACTTTACAGACCCGATCCTGCTATTTGGACTTGAAATTAAACCCTCCGTGATGTAAATYGGACTGTTCAAACGCATCTTAAACCCCTTAGAGGACTGWAACTTTGTTGCTTCTCTTTCTTCCTCTCTCACTTGCAGGCCAAAGAGGTGTGTTATCTATAGCCATAACCAGAAAAACAGAGCTAGTTCACAAATTGCATTTAGTATTACAGCATCATTTTAAATATATGTTACACTACTTTCAGCTTGGAAAAAAGTATAATAGAACACTCCCCATGCCATTCGTTTAACTATTTATACACAGAGTCCTCTAGAGGAATGTGATGTATTTGTTTCACTTAACCCAGTCATGATTAAATTTCTGGCAATCTGAACAGCAGGCACACATCTATATTTCTTTTCTTTATTTCATTACTAGCTGATAATTTTATTGTATTTCATTTTGGGGATTCATCTCATGAACACAGTATGTGTTTTGCATTCAGCTAGATCTTTCTTATTTTTGGATCAAGTCTGATTCAGAGCAAACTTTACAAAAAAAAAAAAAAAAATCCGGTCAGTACCTTCTGTTCTTGGAACCATTTAAAATCAATTTGTAATCCTCTCCCTTCAATCTTTTCTTTCAAAACTGATAATATTTTCTGCATGAGAAGTTGCTGACTTGAGAACAATAAAATATGCTAAAACTATACATGCATTTTTCTTTTTAATTGGTTTTATTATATCTGTACATTTTCTTATCATCTTCTTTGAAGATGGGATTCTATCACAAAAAACTCCATATAAAAGAGCAAATAAAAGCCCTGCTCATTCCCTCCCTGACTGCATGTAATGGAAAAGAGATCTCAGCTAGGATAAACATTTGGAAATTTTTTCCATCTTCCCTGTCTCAGGCTGTAGGTAAAAATTGTTTTTTGCTGTCTAAGGTTTTGGGAAGAGTGAATGATATAGTCCATATATCCCAGAGGATCTAGTAGATGACCTTAAAGAATCACTTTCCTGTGGATCGCCAACTTTTTTCTTCTCAGCTCACTTGTGGCAAGAGATAGAATGTACATTACTTACAATCTGGACTTTTTTTTCAAAGAGGAAAACCTTTTATTTTCATTTACACTTACATAAAAGGCCAAAAAAGAATACATTTTGCAGATACTGGATAATCAACTGACAGTCATATCAATTTTATTGTCTAAATAATGCCGATTTTTTATTTAAGTGTAGGAAAAAACATAATTTTTAATGGAAAAAAGTATAATGGAATTCATAGTGAAAGTTTTCACTTGTTCTTTCAAATAATGGCAGAGGCCTTGTACAGTGAGCACATCAGTAAGCATTTCAAGAAGTATCCTCCATATTGCAAATAGCTGTATACAAAAAGACGTTTGCCATATTTCTCATGAAGCTATTCCTGGGGGTTATTGAGCTCAGGAGGCTTTTATTGTCTCACCATACTTAATATGTCTGGGTATGCATTGCAAAAGGTTATACTCATTTTTAATCCTGCACAGAGTAAAGATGTTTAAAAGAACATTAAATCATCTTGCTGAGCTTAGCTACATTATTAAACAATATGAAAGCATGTAAAGTCACGTGATTATTGATATGCTTTAAACTAAAACTATAGATTATTGTTTATATATTATGTAATTTTTCTCATCTGCAACAAAGGAAACATAAATCACATTATTGGAACTGCAACAGTGGAAATTTTCATATTTTCATAATATACTTACTACTAGTTTCCCTTCAAGTGTCCACAGAATTCTAAATGGAAGAACATCTTCACTGAAAGAAAGCTCTGATACAGATTTTCATTATAAGAAATTTTCATATGAAAACCTCAAAGGAAAGAGTTTAAAACTAAATACCATGATTAGAGGGAAAATATTAGAAATAGAGGAATAAAGATCTAATCAACATGTACAAATTCCTGAGGTATGATTGTAGGGAGAAGGAGGTTAACTGTTTTCCATAGTGGCTGGTGATAGGACAAGGGGCAATGGTTTTAAGCTGAGGGACAGGAGGTTTCGTCACCAAGTGAAGAGAAACTTCTTTCCTGTGRGGGTGACGGAGCCCTGGCACAGGCTGCCCAGAGAGGCTGTGGAGTCTCCTTCTCTGGAGATCTTCCAAACCCACCTGGATGCCACCCTGTGCCCCGTGCTCTGGGGGTCCCGGCTGGAGCAGGGGGTTGGACTAGATGATCTCTAGCGGTCCCCTCAAACCTCAATCATTCTGTGATTCTGTGAAAGAYGATAAGTTGAAGAAATGAAAGAGAAGTTCTGACTCCCAAGGCAGTCAGGAGTTCTCAGATCCTAAGTGAAATTTTCGTGAGAAACAACTCGGTCTAAAACTCCTCTGGAGTCGCTGTGATATTAAGGTACTAGGATTTGTTTTCTCAGAACACTGCAAATGCTGTCTATTTAGGACATAATATGAAAAAAATACAACATGTACAGCTAGAAGGAATCACTATGCCCATGATACTTTKTTCGTTGTTTTCCATTTGCAGTTTCTACTTTGACTGATACATTTTTCCCATTGACACAATGTATATAAAGCTCATGTATCTGAGATTTGGTCCAAATTCTGACCAAATTCAGTCCACATCAACTTTTAATAAAAATCTGATAAAMATCTACACCACATCTTCAAAACACTGTGCTAGGCCAGTCGTTATTCTTTTATGTAAGGCTTATTTTATGCTACTATTTTTAKATAAGATATATTTTTATTTTGACTTTGAAAGATCAAAGATAAACATCAAATGTTTATCATGTAAATTCTGCCTTGTGAATGCCTCAATTACTTAAAAGAATACTCCCAAAGATTTGAGGTAGCAGTGTTTTTATCCTTGATTCCCACACATAGAGTTTTCTTCCAAATCTCACTAGCTGATGAAAAAAAAAATGAAATAAGTCATAGACAGCATGGAATACGACCCATTCACAAATCTAACACATTAAATAGATGTATAAGGAGGGAAAAATGTAGAGTTTTCTTTTTTTTGAGATTTAATCATACAGGCTTAATGCTCAGTTCAGATGCAGAATTTATTTGAGATCTTTCACCTGGGTAAACTCCAACACAAGACACTTGTCTGAGRCATCCAACAGTGAATTACTTGTTCAGTTTACCTTGCCTGGGATTCTTTTGGATTTTAGACATCTTGCTTCMGTTCGTTTGGGATAGGCCAAATCCATGGGAGCTCAGGAGCAGTTGGTAGAAAAAGTAGTATTCCCAACAGTGACTCAAGAAACTAAGCAACACAATTTCTAGAGTTATGTTACCAAAAAAAGTATTAAAAAGGGTAAATTCTTGTCTGTCATGTTAGTTTCCACCAACTGCAAATCTAGTCCGGTATAATTTTCATACTGGTACAGCTGCTGGGTACAATAGATCTTTGCCATATGTTCTGGTAACTTAATCTGTTTTCCTTTTTTCACTCAGTACAGTRTCTGCTTGGAATGATAAGATGATACAACTGTAGTAGCCCTGGTCTTCATAAGTTCAGCAGCTGTTTTGGAATGTATACATGCTGCTTATTTTTAAACATACAAAACAACTGAGAGGAGAGAATGGGAAAATGCAGAATCCAAATTGATTACCCAAGTAAGTTATAAATAATATGTAAAACAACGGTGTGTAAATGTACTAGAGTATCACACAGTCATAATACGCTGCAAAAAACCCCATTTTATTTAATTACAGACCATTGAAAATCAGTCTCCAAAGCTAGGCAGAATTTTAGACAAAGCTAAACAGTTTTTGAATGTTTCATATAACGAGCAACTGCACTCTCATTTATTTCCTATTTTGAAGGAAAACTTAAACCTAATAGAAGACATTAGAGCACCAAATTTGTTCCTTTTGTGAACAAAGCAACCAGTCTGGGCAACAATCACAAAAYCTCTCTAGGTTGCCACGATTTGGGATCTATGACTTAGATTTAGAATGACTATCCAATGCCATAAGTAAATTATTTTGTGTCACATGATTCTGTGGGATTCTTTCTGTTTCAAACTATAATGTCTTTGTTCCAATCATTCAGGTGAAGCTGTGCTATTGAAAGTGATATGGTGAAGTAATAAAAACTGTTAGGATATCACCAATATAGCAACTATATTTAAATGGTCTATGCTGAACTAGTCACACATCTAAAACCTCATGAACAGGTATCTCAGAAAAATATGTCATTAAAAAAAGCTCTCTCTGAAATCATCTGTTAAAGTCAAAACTCTTTATGATATTTTTAGCAAACATATATGAACAAAGTACAACAATTTTTATCTTGTCAARTACTACTCAGTAAGYAYATGTTTTTYATTTAATACAAACCYTTTATTTCCCTTCTAGTCTAAGAGWAGTGMTTTCAAATATGATTTTTACTATTTGAACAGTTGTGTATGTCTACAAATTAATTGAGTTCTTATTTAAGAATTTTTTCATTGCAACTGAATTAYAGTGAGCACAGAATGGTTCATAGGTATTTCAGAAGGTGAAATCCACTTGTTGGTAAAGTAGGCTGCTCCATTTCCTATTTTTTTTGTAGTTAATTAGTGTTTAATACATATAGTATAATTAAAAATAATATTGACTTTGAAAAACTGGKTCATGAGCTACAGTGAATCAATAAATTTGAATCGTAAGGTGTGTGTTATATAAATCTGTGTGAAAAGGCACTCAGTGTAAACAGGCTGGGAATTTTTCATTATTAGTATAAAATTATCGGTAGTATATTTTGGTAGTTATCCWTCTTTTTTACTTTCTCTCACACTGCATGGGAGGGCACGAACACCATACCTTGTCAATACCGGTACAGAAAAGCCACTTTTTCAAATACTCATGAAAGAGATTAATCATTCTTCYACCTGATATGAGTATGGCATTAAATATCATAGTCAGAACACTCCTCTACCACACTTGAACATGGACAGACTTTGAAAGACCCTTTGAGATATGCTAACATGATACTAATACAGATATTTGAAAGAAATGGAAGATCTCTATAAGTAGCAGATTTGCTTGCTGTGCTACATTTTGTCCCTCCATGTTCTGAGTTATTTCAGAATGGAGTTGGCGCTCCTCAGCTCCTGAGGCATGCCAGCTGCCATGGGAGAGCACGACATTGACCTCGGCATTCTGGATGACTCCAGCAGAATCAAGTCATTTGACATTAAAATAATGTTCAGTGACTCTGTCATTTTCAAGCAATTTCCTGAATAATTTCCAATCTATTAATATACAGGAAGCTGCTGCTTAACAAAGGTTGGATTCAGTGAATCCAGGAGCACTATCTAATTATTAACTTCCCTTATTATCTGAAATGAAAGCTGCTCTGATACAGACTCATTTTCATCATTAGAAAGTGAGGGAGATAGAAGGGAGAGTAACATGAATATAACTGACATCTTTGTGAGAAACATTGCCACAATCTTATATTTTGCGCATAATCTAATATTTTACATGGTAAGTAAGATGAGCTAAATATATAATGGTACTATATCAGACATACGATACCTTGCTCCCATAATGCATAGATATAKGCAGAGAAATAAAAACCAAACTGTAGCCCAAGCCTGTAGGAAAAAGGATAAGTAATATTGAGTTTAACTAGGAAATTCTTCTTTACTTTTGCAGCTTGACATGTTAATTGATTGGTGTTGATTACAGCACAGATTACATTTACTTTATTCATCASTCTTTTTTACCTAATGGAGCCAGAATGCTACATATTCTATAATTGTTACAATCTAGACTTTATGACTTATTCTTTCAATGCTKTTTTTGATTTCTTGATGATATCTAATGTCAATATTAAATAGCAATAAGAATCATACATATAATCAGACTCTTAATAGCTCCTTTCAAAATTATGCCCAATGCATTTTGTACTCACCTTTTTTGTATGCRTTTGTGTACACTTGTTTACTTTTCCATGGCATCTTCAAGTATATGTGCTAAATGAWGTCTGTGCTGGGATAATTTAAACATGGCAAAAAGATCACTTTATTGAAATGACTGACCATATATTGGGAGCCAGTAAGAACTGGATCATTAAAGAATTTATTTTCAGCAGCCAGAACAAGGAATGGTGCTGGTGGAYTGAAAAATATGACATACTATTGTGCCTTGATGTGTATGTATCAAAGACTATCTCTTCAAGAAAAATTGAAGGCCATGTTTTTTCCAATGTCAAAAAGTAGATAAGCCCAAAGGRAAAAAGGAAAGGGAACTACAAGATAAAAACTGAACGGCTGAAATGTGGTGAGTGAAATGTGATGATTATGTTAGTCATTACGCTGTTGTCAATTAGATTAGCAAGTAGCTCTGGCAATGGTATTGATGAAGAAATAATGGAAAACTTACTTTAACTGCAACCAATTGGTTTACAGCAAATTAGATAATGAGAGACTTGAGTTTTCAATSTCTGTTTGTAGTCAAAGGTGGTTTTGTTAAAACTCTAAACTTTTGGATAGTTATCTAAAATAAGCTGTATCATTCCCTTCCCACCCGCAATATCTTTGCAAGGAAAAAATAGAACAAAACAAACAAACAAACAAAAACCCTCTCATTGAGTTTTTCCCAAATGCTTTGTCTGAAGGAATAGAAAATGTGCATAAAAATTCCTCTCTCCTTTTCTGCTTTGAAACAGGCAGAATCCAAATGCTCCTCCATACCAATTCCCAAGGTTTATGAAGGAAATTCTATAGGCTTTTGTCTTCAGCAGTTCTGGTCTACAGGTCTGACTTATACAGGCAGTTAGTGTAGAGAAATGGAAAACAACAGAGCAGTACGATTTAAGAGCAGGCTAAAAGCTAAAAGCTAAAAGCGTTTGTATAAATGCAAAACTATAGACAGGGAATACAGGATAGTATAGCTTCTTCTATGACGTGAATCAGAAGAATTCAGAAAAGATTCTTTTATATCATCTTTGGTTTTAAAATATATATCTTAACACTTACTGAAAACGGAGATRGGCATAAAAGTTTAAGTAAAATACACATAGCTTGAATTTTCACCTATTCCTTGATGGAATCTTAATTCAAGATTGTTTTGAGTTCATTCAATTATTTTTCCTAYAGTTTATTGCAGTTCTTTATTTCTTGTGGAAGAAATATCAAAATCTGAAGGATGTCTCAATACTTAGGAAGAAGGTTGCTGTAGAAAAAAATTATTCCATAGATCTACCTTAGCAAGCACTTAAGTACAGTAGAAGCTCAGTGGCAGCTGGGGTCCTTGTATCTACTGAGATAGATTTTGTGAAATAGTACTGTTTCAGAGTGGGTTTAGTAACATCCTCTAGACCATGGATCAAGACATTCGTTTAAGATTCTGTATCTCCATGAAGGACGGGGAAGCAGCAGAAGTSAATCTTCCCATGGAGCTTCCCCAGAATGGAATCCTGCTTGAGTGCAGTGCAAAACTGCTCTGCAAACTGAACTGGTGCACAGTTAGTCTCTATGACTGGAGGAGCTGCTTCAAAATCACCATTTGCTGAAAAGCAAAATGTTGATGCAGAGGCAGCCCATGACTACAGCTTCTATGCTGGGTAACAGTAGTATCCTCTCTATATAACACAACATATATTAATATAACATTATTAACATATATTAATAACATATAAATATTCTGTATCTTACTGACTTTTTATAATTACTTTACCCTGCCTCCTATTTGACTTAAAATTTTCTTTTTCTGTATRTCATTTTTGTTTATTTTTGCAGAAAATAATGAAAAAGAATACCTTATAAGCACACCTTATCTTAAAGAATCCCAAAGTCCTCAGGGCAAGGGTTAGCTGTATTGACACCACGACCAACCGTGTTGGCTAAAATTTTTTCATTTCAGCTTGTGTATTGCCTCGGAGCTTTGTATTGCCTAGGAGTGATGATTGTCTTTTCATCCTGTATATTTCTAAATAACACTGAGTTCAGCACCAAAAACAATAGTCCTATAAAATGTAAAAACTAATAACACTTTATAGAGGGCAGCAGTGTCATAATCACTGTAGGAAAAAAAATGAGATTTTTGATTTAATATAGTTGAATATCTACATTTATRTCGTGATATCTTCATTATTTGCACRAATCAGAGAGGTCTTAGTAAYTGTATTTGCATTGGAAAKGCTGTTGAAGGGCACACTCCTCTTTTCATCTTTGAATGTTAGAGAATAAAATAATATGCTATCACTTCTRTCAAGTGCAAAAAAAAATCCTTCTTTGGAAAACAATAGCTGCTTTTCAGGAAAAAGTTGACAGGAAAACATTGAACTCTGTCCTGTATGGAAAGTCCTGCATGAAARTTCACTTATATTACTGAACTTGCAGGAATTCACACTGAATATGCTACAGCTATATTAACAAATTAAAAAGAAGGCGATAAAGCATATACCTTAACATATGATCCAGGCCAATCCAGTTCCCACTGAAAGGGTTAGAAAGGCTCCCAATGTTTAAAAAAAGTCAAGGCAAGCATTAGTGAAGCAGACTCTTGAAGTTCAAGTGTTTTATAACAAGAATGATATTTTCAAATCATTCCCAAATTTAAAAAGAAAAAAAAAAGCATTTAAGTAAACAGGAAAAAACCTGCAGCAAAAGCTGGTAATCTGAGTGCAGTTTGTTAATCAAATTTTATCGCAGTAGATAATACAATTGATGGTACACAGCTCACAGTGTAATTGTCTCAAATTACTGATGATTGAAGCAGAGCAGGAGCTATATACTTCTGCTGCTTATTTGTCCAAGCACTGTTTCTAAAATACTATGCACTTCTAGCATAACATAGGACAGACAGCTCTTCCTTTGCCAGCCAAGCTGCAGGAACTCCAAGTTGCCAAAACAGAAGAGTCTCTCTTCAGCCGCTAATGGTGACGTGGAATATATATTGTCAGGGGAGACAGGCTGCCTCTACTCCCTGGTTGTACTTCTGCTCTGGATTGCGTGAATACCCCTCCATTCCCTGAAACCTGTAATCAGCTTACAGGATCACTAGAAATGTTGTTGAAATACACAGAGCATTAATGTGAACATCTCTTCAAAAGACTATTTTAACATTGATTTATTTTGTAYACCCACAATTCTACAAAGTTATTACTTGTCAGGTAAAGCATGAAAGTATGTCTGTGCAAAGCCCAATTGTAAAATCAATGTTTAAATAACTAATTCCATGAATTATCACTAATAATAATAATAATTCATATAGTAACTATTCTGTCCCCAAAGCAGAGTATAAATATGACTACAGTCAATCATTWAAAAATCCCTTTTTTTYTCTTTTTTTCTGGACAGTGGGAAGCTTTCAGCAACATTCAGTGCTTTTCATGTGACTCTAAAAGGTTGCAATTACAGCTCCTGATTCTGCAAGAATCCAGGCAGGATGATGCAGGGGAAAACTGCATCACAGGCAGAAAAAAGAAAGTGTTCAATTGTGCCACAATTATACAGAGTTAAAGTCTGTAAAATGTGGAAGATTCATCTCTTGGTGGCGACCCTAGTAGGAATTTGTGTAATAGCACCGTTTGGTAGTAACTCTGAATGCCTTCTGTATGCAGTCAAAAAATTGGATTACCAATTCTGTTAATATTGTATTCAGTGCGGATTCAGTTACTTCCAGCTCTTCCACATGTTCAGTTTATAGTGTAAAAAATGCTAGRTGAACTCTGGATTGCTTCAGGCTGTTCCAGAAATGTAAAAATGACACGGCCTTGGCACACTTACCTGATTAAGYTTGGCCTATAGCAGTTTTTACATCACTGCCAAGCAGCACTTTTTGTTGTTATTGTTGTTTGTTTGATTTGTTTTGTTTTAATGATTTAAGACATTAGTTTTAATAGAGTACTTGGTTTGATACCTAATCATTTGAGATTTAAACCTGGTAAGCATCACTGCAATGTTTCTTCAGAATAAGTGTTACGAATAAATCTTTGTATCACCATTTGCTCAGTATTTTTGTTCTCCTTTTGCCAAATTCCATTTGTGCGTTAGCACTGTAAACTGATTATTCCCCAAATCAAGATAATTGACCAATTAGCTGAAAGCAAAGGTAAATTAGACATTGTGAGCATCGTATAATTAGGTTTACTGTCAGTTAATCAACTAGTGCAGATACAGCACATCCACAAAGGAATATCAGGAAGAGGAATAAAATAGAACTATCTCAAGTTTAATTTATTAAATATTATTCTGCTGAAAAGGATTGCTTCATTCCTCTTTCTTTGGATTGCTGTCAATATTGCTATACAACTATCAATAAACTTGAGTTYGTCTGACAATTCAATATTTAAGTCAAAAGGTCTCTTCTAAAACATTGAGCAGCAGACCATTCCCACTGACAATTTCAGGCATAATAACTATATTCACACTATTGGATCTATCTACTAGATAAGAGTAACTGTAAAAGTTAGAGGGTTGTATAAGTATTGACAACAACTGGTATTGCAAATAGAAAAAGGGTATATTTAAGTAGCTTTGATTTTTTTTTAATAAAGATTGAGCATATAAAAACCTCTTAGAGTATCATTTATTTCTTTGATCCTGTTCCCTTCACCACTCTCATTCCTTGAAACTTTTAACAATAAATACMTCAAATATCCTGGCTCTCACCCTACAATGACAGCTTCAAAGATCTTGTGACATATGGAAGGGATTTGGTAAATGTCAAATCTTAGGGTCACTTGAGATTCCCTAGTTTCATATGAATTCAGTTATTGAGGGCAAGTAGAAGCCATACAAAGCAACTCGCAGTGTCCAAAATGGCACTAGATCCTTTCTTTAAGCAACTGAATTTCACCTCTCATGTAAGTTTACCTACCTGAAAATATGTGCCGCAGGGTTAAAATTTGGCTTTTAGAGTTTAAGGTGCCAGCTGCCTATGTTCCCACTGTAGGCAGCATTCTTGTGTACCTGCCAAAATGCAGGTATACATGCTGTGCCGTATCAGCTACTTTTAAATATATTAAATTTTAAATTTATGTCATTGAGATATAAATCCTGACCTCATCTGCTCATCCAAAGGGCTTACGTCTCTTGTAGATCTTGCAGCATTTATTTGCTAGACTTGTGTGGGTATTTAGGATGCCATGGGCATTTCACATGAACCTGCACAGGTGTCTGTGTGGTGACTGAACTGACTTTTGACGCATAAATGTGGACATATGTATTTAGCTGTTTTAAATTGGGTACCACTGTTAGAGTATGTGAGACATAAGTGGAATTCTACTGAAGTCATAAGGCAAACACAGCTTTGCCAGAGAAATGAATTGACATACCTACTTGGTATGCCTCTTTAGGATGAGATTAGCTGCTTGTTGGAGGAGCCTGCTTCCATCTATTGACTATAGTGAGAGCTTTTGTCTATTGTCTGTGAGAGATTAGAAGTATGTTGTATGCTCTATGGGTCTTAAATAATTTCTATGAGACGAACTGAATCTGATTCTATCTGTCCTGTCTGAACCTGCTGACAAGTCTTCATAGGTCAATCTTTCCTAAGCATCTTTTGACAAAGATATCTCATTAGGGATGACTTTAAAAGACAATTTAGTGTCTAAAAGGGTCATGGTTATAAGTACTCACTAAAAATCATATCAAAAACCTACTCTAAAATAAGATAAAGATTTTGTTTTTTGAATAGGAGCCAACAGGTCTATTTAATCTGCTCTCTCTAATGTGAAGTCTGGGAAACCTTTCATTCTTAAAATACAAAAATCTATGGTAGTCCATGAGTTTATTCTGAAAAAAAAAAATTCCCTTTGGACCATCAGAATTATTTACCAATTTACCAGTTATTTTGGAGAAGCATTCAGGATCTATGTCAAATCTGGCAGRCTGTGTGCATGTCTCAGACAACACTAGGGCACACAGCGCTAGACTCCTCCGTGTGGGCAGCTGGGTCCTTGTGGATCCTATGTCTAATGCCAAGCAAATAGCATGAGATGCACACACAAGCAGTAGCTGAATCAGAGAAATTCGAAGGCCAATGGGGATCTATAAGAAACAAGTTAAGGCTTTAGCAATAGATGTGTTCCCTGATCAACAACAGTCTATAGTCTCTGGCAGAGAGAGACAATGATGTGGTCCATGCAGAGATCTTTTGAACTTTTGAATTCTCCTCTGCAAGTGTGGCCCAAGCTGTTGTCTAGTTGGCAATACTCAGCTTGTCTAACTCTGGGAAATCATTTAAATCTTTTAAAAATGTAGATAGAGGGGGTTAAAGTACTAGTTTGGGTTGTAATGATGACTTATAATGTTGATTCAACAAGCCAACATTATGTAGGCTTTCCCACAGATATCCAGCATATTGTCAATTTTATAAACATACTTAGTAGCCTAAAGGATTTGAATGGATTTTCTTTAGATTTAGTCCCACAAAACAGCTTCAAAAATCTCACTTCTATTCCACTCAGGATGAAGTCTTCAATGCTGCTGACTCAGTTTTCTACTGAAAAAGGAGAATAAGTGTACTTATCTCAGTTTGTTTTGTGGTTAAATGCATTAAAATTTGTGAAGTTATGCACAGTTATATATGTCTTATAATTATCTCACAGCTATCAAGAATGCAAACCCATTTCCTTTAGAAACTTGAGTTTTTGGCATACCCCTGTAAATTTTACATAGTTCAAACAAATTAAAAAGATGTGAAAGAACTAGAGCATTCAGTATCTAGATAACCTAATGTTCTTAAACTGTGGCAAAACTCTTGATTTTTTGGTGGCATYCACCATTTGAAGAGTGAACATTTTTCCTGGTCAATTCAGAAATTCTCATTGCCATGGTGCTGTTATAAAGTATATTGTAAAACTGTATAAATGACTATGCTCACATACTGCCTTGTACCTATATTTTGTTAATGCAGAACACTTATATTAGATATGTTATGGGAATCAGAAGTAAATTCTAAAAGCAATGTTATGTCAGTGTCAAGGCTTCCTTCTCCAAAGGCAAGATTCTGCCTATATTTAGTATTACCTGGAGGTATCTGCAAATGTCATATACAGACCTTTTTGTTTTTACTTGACTCCAAGCTGCATACAAGATAAATATTTAGCTAAATGCTTTTTCACTTTTATGAATCCAAACCATATCTCCTGCCCAAAGCCCACCTTGTAGTCTCTGCAAATATTTCCCTGTCTGACTGTGCAAAGAGACTTCATGACTGCAGTTTAATAACTTTTTACTAACCTCTTTCAAAAATAAAGGTCATTAATGCGCTCTTTCTGTTTTTCCCTCCCCAGATGAAAATTGTTCTGAGGACAAATTAAAAAGAAGAAAACCACTGAAAGATAACATTTCAGGGTTCTAATATTTATCTAAGACTATTAATCTCCTTTTGTCCCAACTCCTGGAATTTTAGATATAGAGCAGATGTAACAGAGCAGCTGTTCTCTTGATCTAGGAAATGCTTCAGGAAGAGGCTAAAAGCAACCTCACAAGGTCTGTCATCCAGCCCCTGTTCAAARAAGAGTACCTGTGAGATCAAACCAAGTTAGTCAGGGCTACATTCTCTTGTTTTGAAAATCTCCTATGATGAAGACATCACAAACTGTTTGGGCAAGCAGATCCACTGCCTGATTGTGGTCACTGGGAAAAATGTTTCTGCATGTCCAGTTCAAAATTCTCTTGTTTCAACTTCTGCCCTTGTCTCTTAACCTTGAGGAAGACTTTCTTTAGTATTAGGGTGACTGAGCCTTGGGACAGGCTGCCCAGAGATGTTGTGGAGTCTCCTTCTTTTGAGATCTTCCAAATCTGCCTGGATTCTCTAGATGCTCTGCTCGAGCAGGGGATTTGGACTAGATGATCTCTAGAGGTCGCTTCAAACCTCAACTGTTCTGCGACTCAGTGTGATTCTGTGATCCTCCCTCCATGCCCTGCTGTAAAAGGCCCGTCTTCATTTCCTCGCTGAGCTTCCTGCAGCACTGGGSCTGTGGTTAACTTCCCCCATTGCCATCTCTGTCCCAGGCGGGACTAGTCCTGCCCTCTTGGCCTTTGCTCATGGAATGAGTATGCCAGGCCTTGCTCCCCTCATCTCTATGCTTATTCCACCAAATTCATTCCAGTTTATATTCTTCCTGTACTGCAAAGTCCAAAACTGGGATGGTACTGGAGGGGCAATCTAACAGGTGCTGAGTGATGGAGGGTGAACATTTTCCCCAATGTCCTGGCTAAACTGCTCATATAGCCCAGGCTACTGGTTACTATTGTCCCTCTTTGCTGCTGAGAGCACCCCATGGGCATAGGCTCAGCTTCCTGTCTGACATCACCCTATCAATCACCCTCAGACACTTTCCAGCAGATCTACTCTCTCCAGTATACCTAGTCTGCAATCCTGCCAAGACTCTGACTTCCCATGTGCAATGCCTTGTGCTTGGCCTCATTGAATTTTTCAAGATTCCTGTTTGCCCGTTCCTCCAGCCTGYCTAGGTCTCCCTGGATGGCAGTCTAGCCTTCTAGCATATCATCTGGTCCCCTCAGTTTGGTATTGTCTACAAACTTGATGACGGATCATTATTTTGCCTCCTTCAGCTCATTGACCAATTTATTAATCAGGATAGGCCCCTGCATTCCTCCGCTTGTTACTCACCTCTAAGTAAAGTATGATCCTACCCACTACTCTTTCAGCCTAATAATCCAACTAGCTATTTATACATCTAGCTGTCCATCCATTCAGACATTAACAACGTATTTTGAATATAAAAAGAATTATAAGAGACAATGTTGAACAGTTTGCTAAAGTCAAAGTAAATGACATCTGCTACTCTTCCCTTTTTCCACAAATCCACTCACTCTGTCGTAGAAGACAATGAAATTGCTCAGATTGCTCAGGCTTGATTTACATTTGCTAAGCCTGTGCTGACTTGTCCCAACTACCTTCTTTCTCATATGTGCTCAGAAATGGTTTCCAAGAGGAATCGCTCCAASGTCTTCCCATGGCCAGCAAAATAAAATTTTAAAAAAAAGTTTTTGAAGATGGATGCAACATTTGTCTTCCTCCACCCACCAAGAATTCTCCTCTGCCTGCAGACTCCATGGCCTTTCAAAGGTGGTAGGCAGTAGCCTTTGCAGGGATATTGGCCCATTCTCTCATCGCCATTTRATCCCACAGATTTGTAAGATTCAAATTCTTACAATAATCCCTGACTCAGTCCTCATCCCTAACGGTAGTTTTCCTCCTCAAACATTTTCACTAAGCACAGAAGCCCAGGAGACCTAATCAGTGAAGACTGAGGCAAAGGCAGCCTCAGCTTCATCTGCGTTTGCTGGCGCTGAATCATCATGCCATTCAGCAGTAAGCCCGCATTTCCTTTATTCTGTCTTTTTCACCACATCTTTACTGACATACCCCTATATATTCCTCTTCTGCAGCTTTTTATACTTTCACCTCCATTTTTTTTTTTTCACTGAAACTTTCTCATCAGTTTCCTGCTTAGACAAGCCATTCTACTGTTATATTTGCTTGCCCTTCTGAGCATCGAGATGRCCCATTCTTGCAGCAGGAGAATGCTGTCCTCAAAGACCTGCTAGTTTTCCTGAGATCTTTTGTTCTTTAAAGCTACCTCCCACGAGCTCCCATGGAACCTGTTCTGAACTCCAGGGTTTATATTCCACAACTCTCCCTCCCGTCYCTGTTCATGATTTTGTATCCCACTAGTTCAGAGTCACTGCAGGCTACYGCATTTCCCTACTGTTTCTTCCTTATTCATGGAAAGCAGAGTCAGCTGTGTCTCCCCACTATTTGGCCCATTTGTACCTGTATCAAGAAGCTATCCCTGAAAATCATCCAGAAGGCTTCCTGACTGCTTGCATCTTGCTGGTTCCTAATGTCAGGAAGTTAAAATTCCACATGAAAATTAGGGACTGTGATACAGAGATTTCCCTGAGTTGATTGAAGAAGGCTTTGCTCRCTTCCTCACCCTAATCTGGTATAGTAAGGAAATGGGGCAATAACAGTTTTCACTGGTTGAGGATCTTTTCCTCCAGACCTTAKCTGACAAGCATTCAGTTCTCTGAAATTCCAAATCCCCCAAATTCCTCTTGAAACATATTGATATTGAAGAACTTTTAGCAGTCTTGCACATTTCAATAGGAAATTAAGGCTGCGCAGCAGCTTAAGAAAATCTTCTAAGTCTGTATTCTTTTGGCAAGTAAAGGAACACACTGGGGGCTTTTACCGTGTTCCAGAAAGCCTGATCAATTTCCAAGGTAGTGACTCATGAGCCTTTGTTGAACTTACTGAAAGAGCAAATAGTTGTTTCAAGCAAATAAATTTCATGATCAAAAGTACAAGTTTTAAATTGCTTTCTGGAGGGTAGTCTGCATAGAGAAAGTGCCCMAAAWTTTTTTTTTAAAAAAAAGAAAATGGTTAATTGTAGCCCAGTTATCTCACTTTTTTGAAATATTTATGCACRAAGCAATTAGAAGAATGGTAGTGTCACAGGCTGGAGTTCTCTCCATGACTTATACAGGCTTCAAAATCGACAAAAAAGTTTATCCAGTTCAATATGTTCCACCACACTGGAACTGAGTTGCACTAGCAAAGATCTGACTACACCAGGTAAACTGAAAATAACTCATGCTTACCTAGTTGCAATGTTCTTGGTATCAACAGGAGAAATTTCCAGTAAGTCATTATTTTAGGGATTTTTCCTCCCCACATCACCTTCATTTTACAATGTAAAGAAGATCTGTTTTTCAGGCATTAACCAACTTTACTAGAAAATAAATCAATGTTAATAAATGTTACCCATAGAATAAATACATAAAAATCCCATTTAAAATTCCTTTTCTTAGAAAAATAATAATAAAAAGAATCTTCTTTTATGCCTTCCAGAAGTCAATAAAATATTCACTGATGYTGGAAGTCTGGAAAGAAGAGTTTCATCATTTGAATGTTTGCTCTTTTTCCTTAACACTTCCCTCACATCCTATTTTTTTTCTTATCAAAYGTAAACATGGTTGATAATTGATTCTTTTATGTAGGCTTTAAAAAYCTGAATTCTTTAGAAATTTATAAGAAATATATTAGATGAATTTATCCTGTTTTGTTTATCCTGTTCCTGTATTATGTGGAGAACAGTTATAAAGCATTCGTGTATACGGATCTCAGAGGAGAGATCCCAAGAAATCTCAGAGAGCTTTAGAAAAAAGCACTGGAGAGCAACTGAACAGTCTCAAGGCCTATTGTTAAGCTCTGACTGTAGCAAGTTGTGCTTCTAGACAACCTTTTTACAATATAAAGTAATTGAATTATGTGACTGACTCCAAAAGTCCAAATAAATCAGTCCTGTGCACTGTGAACTTAGAAGGCTTTTCTCTGCTGGAAAAGCCAGCATCATGCCCAACTGAAAAGCTGCACAGTGGGCCTTCATGTCTAATCTGACACMTACTTGGCTCAGTCTCGAAACACTGAGTGTATATTTTTTGGCCTTGGATTGATTCACATCCTCCTTGACAATGCCTGTAAGCAGACACATTACTTTACCTGAGTAGACACTAGTAGTGCTCTGATAATTGTGCCTCTATGATCTCTATSATAATGAAGATCTCATCCTCACAAATGGATCTGTATGGATAGATCCTGTTATCAATATGTAACTGCATTGACCTAATTTATCAAGTAAAGGCAGTTGTAAACAAGAAGAATATTAGTGTCTGGATCAGATTTGTGTAGGCTTTTAGTGAGGTAGGCCACATTCTTCCTTCCAGAAGACATTTCTTTCCCTAACTAGATTATCTCTGAATTGATGTATTTGCTATAAATCAACATTCTGCTTTATCACTTTGCTCCTTTAGTTTTAATTTTATGTTGGGTCTCAGGATAGAATGGTACGAAAATAATACAGGGAAGTACATGTGTGAAGGGGTTTCAATGGAACACAACAATTTTCCCYTTGAAAGCAAGCCCAGATTTAACTTCCAAGCCCCCCAAATATTGAATTTTCACAGTTAGTCAGCATGTTTACAAAGTACCTTTACCTATTCTATTTAAAATTCTATTTCAATGAAAAGTTATAGCTCTTCCAGTTTTACTTTCCATCCTTCATCAACCTCTTTAGGACTGGCTACAAGGAGTGTTGGCATTGTGTTCAGGATTTGGAATTAGAAATCAAAACATTTGAAACTAAACATTAGAAAGAACCAAGAAGTTAAATTTAGTTTAATATGATAATAAGTTCTTATTACTGAAGTGTCTTAGAATCAAGTGATCTCTAAGTGCTTTTCCAAATSAGTATGGAAATTAAATCATTTAAACTTTACTGAATTACAGTCCATAGGTTGACAACACAGCCATGCCCTTTGCAATGCTCTTGTGTGTGAGTTCTGTTTTCAATTGGCTGTTGAAATTGTCCAATCTGTATTGAAAATGATTGATTTCCTTGTTTCCTGGTTTACTTAGAACATATGCCAGAAAACTAGATGTCAGGAGAAGCTTTATAAAAAAATAAYCTGGCTTAATATTTGACAATTTTCCCATTTAATAGAATCTTGGTTACTTTTCAGTGTTGTCTGAARGGGAGATGATTTTTACTGTTGTCTCACACTAAATAGACTAATATTAGKTATCTATTGTTACAATTCGTTGCTCTCATAGCAGGCACTGAAGAGGGTAACACTCAAAAAACTAAAAACATTCAAAAGCTGAAGCAGCGTTAAGTCCCCAGCTGCACTGGTGCTGTTGCAGCCCAGCTATAGCCTAATGGTATAGTTCATTCCATTCTGAAGCTGTCTTAGCTACATTTATAATTCTTTATAAATGTTCATATTACACTTCCCTTTCTTTGTGATCTTTCTTAAGCTTTACCTGATCCATGTTGTTAACCTTTCCCCTCATGTTAATAGAAAAGCATTKTAGTCCCAAGTTTTATTTATTTACAAATTTCTGAAACCAGTTTTACTTGCAAGAGCCATCAGGAAATATTTACAACCTTATATTAAGTATGAAAAACTGTCTTAATATTCCAGACAAACCTCACGCTTACAGCTTCAGTGTTTTTATATATCTTTAATGCCATGCCTTTTTTTCTGAAAGATCTCTGTAGTTGCTCACAACATTCCTGTTAATGTGCCATCAGAGAATTAGTGGTATAAGGATGTAGCTCTTTTGGTCCTCCAAAGAACTTAAAGGAGTGTTATCTTAGACCCCAGATGGCTATCAAGTGTTTCTGTTTATTATTGTTTAAATTTATTATATAAATACAATATCATTGTGAAGATACACTGATCCTTTACCGTTCTCTTCACTAGAGAGAAATTATAAATGGTATCTCTGTATTATAAATTATAACCATTTATTTTAATGGAGATATTTTGGGTAAGCATTTTCGCATGTTAACAATAGATCTCTTTTTGATTGGAAGTCTGCACATCACTGAATTCCACTTTCTTAGTCTGCTATATATAAACAAAAAATGAACACTGAGACAATATTTCGTATGTGTCAGTCAACTCAGAAATTTTAGCAGGCTTGGTAAGGCAATAACAAACCTGTTAAAACAAGAATCAAAGCTACCGAATGTATAGTCATCCCGAGTCGTTAGAAACTCGTTATGCAAAATGAGCATCTCTGAAAACTAGGCTATAACTCCTGTGATGCAGGTACACCCAGCCAGCTAGGATYGTTTGAGGGAAAGATGTGTCATAAGAATGGAAACTGTGAGAAATGCAAGCATAGCATGCACAAMAAAGAACTTTAAATTCTCTCTTCCYATATAGATACCCTTGAGAAGGAATATCTATAAAGGATAATAAGGGGTGTAGAAACTCCACAAACCTCAGAAATGCTTGCATGCTGGAGTAGAAATAAATTTTATTAATATCATGTCTGTAAACATAGTCTTCATTTTGATTTGGAAATGCAACACATTCCAGCTTAGGTCTTTTTCATAGAAAAGACTCTTTCCATATTTCTTGACATGAAACAGTTAGCTGTCCATGATTTGACATCAGATCTCTTGTAATTGCTGACAAATGTGCATCTGCAACATTCTCAATTTACTGTGTGATCTGAAAAGCAATCTTGATTTTTTTCTGATCCAATTATTTTCTCTTATTTGCAAAAATGAAAATGTGCAAAACCCAAATCTGCTTAATTTTACACTACCAAAGTCAGGCCTCCTTCCTGGTAAAGCAAGCACCTGCTCATGTGATATTGCTTAAATGGTCAGGGAGAAAAATAGCACAAGCTATCATTTCTTCACATGACTGAGTTTTGCCCTTCTCATAATAGTTTTAAGAATCTCTTTCCTGTCTGTACATTATCATAAAGTTTTCACATAAACRGAGTTTCTTGCTAAAAAGGAAGATATGAAAAGTGCTCCAGAGCAGGCTTTTTATGTCACTATGATGCATTATCAGTGCACATTTGTAAGATTTAATATCGGGGCACATTTAAATTAGAAATTTTCTGGAATTTGTTTCTGCATCAAACTAATAACATTTTGTCAAATACTCAAAGAGAAGTTGGTCCCTAAAAGTCAATCAGTTTGTAAGTTTTTTCCTGATGGGACAATGGACACTGGAATTGAAGAGTGTTGCAATCCCTATGCAGAACAGATGCCTTGCAATAGATAAATATGTGGCATGGACCTGAGTTCTGTTTCCGAAAAATCTCTGTAGAGGACAATTTCAGAAAGGAAGATGGAAATTCACAAACTGGTTCTTAACTCTCCAAAAGCTCTAAAGGTGAATACATTGTTCTAGATGCATAAACATGAATATAAATTCACTTATTAAATTAATTTATGTAAATGTAGATATAATTACAAAGAGGAGGAGACATGTGATCTTTCTAAATTCTTTAGAAAAAGGTTATAGCTATCAGGAGTTGAAGGTACTGCTTTGTAGATTTTCCCTTTCCATCTAAGACTTTGAGGAACTCCCTATTGCTGTTATGGTAAAGCTGGGGAGCACTGACCTCTTTTCTTGCTTTCCTGGGACAAAACAGCACTTGGAATCCCTTTGCTCCCGTTTCAGGGCACAGCATCTGGAGTATTCTTAATTCTCTCTTTCGGTCCAGGGACAGCAGCGATGCCTGAAATCCTCGCGTTTCCTCCGGAGCCTCTGGCACTTTAACATTTATTCAGAGACTGGTTGACCTCCACTGCCTTTTTGTTCCTTTAAAGTTCACTCTTGTGCAACTGTCAATACATCTATTTTGCAGCACTGAAATAAGAAGCTGTAGGGTGATTAAAATAACACTCGTGACTGTTAAGTCAAGTGTGCTTCTGATTTTAAAGATCTTGCTGTTTTCAGCTGACTTTTTACTAATCCATTTTCATATATATCTTTGGAAAATATGTTGTATGTTTGAATGTATTTGTCTTCTGATTCRTAAGCAAGCTATAAAAGGTAGAAATAGATGTCACTAAGGGGATAGAATTATTTACCTCAAAAAACTCTTTTTGGGTCATTATTTTATTTACCCTTGAAACATTTGTAATTATTTAAGCAGTTTTTACCCAGACAGACCAATTTTTATTAGTATAGAGTAAGGTTTTATGGATGATATCTTTAATAGTTTATTTGTATCAAAACCAAAACCCTCAATATATAAATGCCTAAGTAGTTGAGTTCCAAGTTGGTAGTGCTCCCAAGAAGTTGTTCTTATTGAATATCATGAGGCAAATAAATTCTCTTGCTATCGTTACCATCTCTGTTCCCTGCTTAGGCCATTACCAAACTAGTATGGTAAGAATAGTTCCAAGCATTTGAGGTTTTTTTCTTTTTCAACTTATGATTACAGAAAATGTTATGATGTACTTGACCTTTATMAGTCCCATCATAAAGAATAGGTACAGGGGATGCAAAGTCAACTGGCAATCTCAGGTAGTTTACTGTAAAATCAGCTGTTTGAGCAAAACCCAATTTGGTCTCTCATCTTTAGTGCAAGAAAGTTGCACAGGTGCCATGAAAGAGTTAGAAAGGGGCATATTTGCTGCAAAAATGCCTATTTTAGCTTCAGTTTGCTTTTTGAAACTGAACTTGCTGTGTAAATCTGCCACACTCCGTCTCCTTGAGTGTTCTTTAGATTGTATCAGGGAAACAAAGCCCCAAGTGTAGCCTGACAGTGTACTCACGTAGACCATTCTTGCTGATTTGGAGCTACAGGTCAGTTTGTGGGCAGCTGTTTTCTGCAATAGCAGGAGGTCGTTGATGTGGTTAGTGATTGTCAGATGCAGTGTCTTGTAGGAAATATTTAAGTAATCTAACCTGGGGATGGTATGGTCAAAAGTCCTGCTTCTAACCTGGCAGAGTCACAGTCTTCTCACTGAAATGGAAAAAAATAAAAGATYTGCTCTTCCTAATGAGTCGTATGTGAAATCACTGAGGGTCCAGCAGAAAGCCCAGGTATTTCAGCTCATAAACACAAGGCAGGCAGACKTTTCCATTCAACAAGGCACACATCAGGGTCGTATCGCACCTGGCTGTGCAGAGCACCAGTGTTTCAGCTGCATGCTATCCACATTGATCATATCTAAAATTGCAGTATCTCTACTGACAGTCTCGTGCACATAACTGCTTAGGTATATGGCTTGTCCAACTCATCTGGCTGCTCATATTATCTGATGCCTTCTGCTTCTTATCAGACTACATCCTTTTCTGGAATAGGCAGTTTCCTTTGGCCTTTTTTCTTCTTGGTACTTAGCCTCCTTTCTTCTTTTAATGTTTTGCTGATGTTCACATATTTTTCTTTATCCTATCAGTTGTGGTACTTCCATTCTCCTGTCTTCCAGTTTCAACCCCTGCCTCCTTACAAATCTCTTTCATCCCCTCTTTTCTCCTTCTCTTCATTTTCCTATAGAGGATCCAACAGATTTTCTGACCCTCAGCCTTAACAATTATTTGAATTCTTCCTCCTGATCAGATTGATAGCATTATGTGGTGGTGATTGGATTTTTTTTTCAGCAGCATTTCCAAGCTGAATATTTAAATCAAAACAATTCATCCGCTATTAATCTAAATCTCTGATAGGAATTCTTTTGTATGAATTTCTAATGAAAACAGTCCTCAAACCCAACTTATTTAGTAAAAGCCAGACACTGAATGTACAATTAATCCCCTCCTACACATATACCTTACTTCATTAAACACCTTTGCTCTGCTTAAGGTCATCACAGTCATTTTGTCTTCTAACTTAACCGAGCTGAATATGGAACTATTGCTTTTTAGAATTTTTTACTAATTCTAGAGCAATGTTTAGTTTGTGGGTGAGGGGAAACTAACTGAAGAAGGATATCATCTGGCCTCATACGGCACTGTCTCTTGTTCATAATCTCTAAAACAAAATAGAAATTAAAGGAGCTCATGAAGTTCATTGAAATGTTTTCCACTTCTGAAACTCTTTACCAGCTAGAATAACTTTCCAAGGAATGCTTTTTTCCAGTTGAAGATTTTTCTTACCAGGTGAAAGAAAACAAAACAGTAACAACAGTCAGGTAGATGTCAAAGTTTAATGCCTGTCCTTTCAGTTTTTTGAAGCCAATGATTTACACAGGACACTGCACTTGCGTAGTTTTAATAAGATCCCTAAAGGACTGAGCAAATAGATGGTGGGCAAAAAAGCTGCATAATACAGCCTAAGCTCATACGAATGACAAATCTGGGTGTCTTTGTCCTTTTGGAAATCCCCAGAGCCCTCATGTGACAGGAATAAGATTAGCTGTCATCTTTAAATCATCGAAGCCTGAGATCAAACAAGGCTCCTAATCTTAACAATTCTTTTCTTGTTTATTTTGGTGTAGTTGCCAAGGTCAGCATGGGCAGCTCTAATGATTTTTTATTATTGTTGTTGGTGGTGTTTTTTTCCCACTAGTTACTGAGACAACAATGAAGGAAGTTGCAAAAGGCTAGTAAATTCAGGTGGGGCAGTAGAGAGAAAAAGTCAAATTTCTTCAAACAAAGGGATACTGATCCAAAATTCTCTCTGCTCTCCACTGCATATAGAAAATAGATATTAAAGACCTTGTGGGTATTGAGAAACAAATTCACTCAACCTTCAAGTTTTCTACACCCCTTCTTAGTATTTCTTTTGCCCTACCTGTTATACCTGTTTATGCTAATCTAGGATCTCATGTTCTCTTGTATTTTTAACTATATCACCTTCTTATACTACTAAAAGGATCCAGCAGAATTTGGGAGCACTTGCAATKAAATTACTGTCTTTATTATCAATGATTACTAGGCATTGTAAAGATTGCTTTCTGATAGTCCATATCCATCTACATCTCTTCTGCAGAGCTCTTCTCCCCATTCCGAACAATTCTTTTCCTGAGCCAGCACTCAGGATGGCACACAGCACTATAAGGAGATATGGTGCAATTCAACTCATGTACAATTATGTCAGGGCAAAACAGCTCCTCAGGATTTAGGTATTCACTGGTGGTAATCACAATTTCCCATTTTAAGGGTCATCTAAAAAAATCATYGGAAAAAGTCAATTCCAGACTAAACTCTTTGCCAGCTTTAAAAAATGGAAGATTCTTTTGCTGAATGAAGTGTGTATTCCATATTATGTAGACCTCTGTGGTTTTAATTGGAAATCCTTTAACTGATGTGTAGCAGTTTTGCACCATCTTAGTAGCAGGGGTAACAGTAGCAACAACCTTGTGTAAACTTTACACAGACCTGACACTTAGGGCAAACCTAATATTTGCATGAAAATTTTTATCTGCCAAGCTAAARTATTCTTCTATTCTGAGTCTTCTGGAATATCCGTGGCTGGTTTGAGTTAAAACACTGTTATTAAAGTATTGGGAAATGATGAAGACATGGTCTGTCTGTTTGCATGCTTTTGAACAGAATCACAGAAATTAAATAAATTAGTGTTTGTSATTTATTTAATTGTTTTGAGTGAACTACTAAAAAATATTGGAAGAAAACAGGTCTATTTACAATATTGACTTAAGTACATTAATCAATGTAATGACCTGATACATCTTTGCATTATTCCTGAATGAAAGGTAAAGAGCTAATCATACATATTTGAGTGCAATTGGGCACAAATATTATGATTAATTCTAACTTGCCTTCTCCTATTGCTATGAACCTAATTTTTTTCTTATCTTTTTATATTTAATGTGTACTTCCGTTCTTCTTGAAATATTTATTCGAGTCTGTAAAACTGTGTGGGGAAGGGTTGATGAAGACCAAACACTTGAACACCCCAAATTCTAACWGTACCAAAATATAGATGAAGAATAAATACCTTTAAAACCAGTCTTCTCTAAATCAGGTTTCTGTTGTGCAGCCAGAACATCATGGGAAAGTGTGATCTGAGTTAGACTGGATTACCAYTGTTAAGAGAAGATTGTAGCCCTCAGATCTGTGAGTGAAAATCAGGCCAAAACAATGTACATCATTCACAAAAGGAAAAAAAAAAAAAAAGCTAATTATGGAACTTTGATTTTTCAGGAATAACATTTATATCAAAGAACTAGACTTGTAATTCATAATTTTTGAAAGTAATAAGGGCACCTGGTGGTATTTTACACTGATTTTTCTGTTTTCCATGCCTCAGAAAATGAAATGTGGTGCTCAGATCCTTATTCCTCTTGATACACTACCTGCGGCTTCTGCCAGGCGCTTCTTGACAAGTTGTAATTGCCTGGAAGCAGTCATTGCTGTCATTATTACGGATCTGCTGAACGTCCATATGTGGGAAAACATGGATAGAAGAAAGTTCATTGAAAATCACTCTCCTTATTTGGACCAAGGAAAATTTAAATGGCTTACTTGTAACTGCTCTGATTACACAGAATTTCTACAGCTATTGTATTTCTAGCTTTTAAATGCCTTGCAATAACAAAATTGTGTCTCATTTAAAAGCTAGAAACTATTATCTTGCAAATTAAGACAAACTACTATCTACTGATCTTAATAATAGGAGGGCCACTCCATTTTCTTTGAAAAATAGAAAAATGAATTATTCACACCTTTCTCAAGGTAGTATAACAGTGAGCCCTGTCCTGCTCACGCCTAAAAGAAGTTCCACAAAGATAATTGGAAATGGAGGCTAGTCTGTGGTCACAAGTAGTCATGTACAGAGACCACGGCAGCACCTAACTGGTAAGGTGATTAGTGAGCACATCTGTTCTGAGTCATTAAAATGATGTAAAGAAATTACCTTTGAAACCACCTGCAGGACAGCAATCACATACAATCATTACAGAGTCATTAAGAAAAGTTAATGTAGGAAATATGTGGGAAGCATATACTTCTTTTCCCTGTTTACTTAATCATCTAAGATGTGAACTGAAAAAAAATCTGAACACTGTTGTGTCTGATGATTATGTCTTGTCTCAAGAGCATGCTGGCTCATATATTTCTGTGAGCCATATTCATATTTCTTATTTGAGAATACATTCAAAATTTTCAAGCTATACCGAGAATTTCTGTTTTGGATTTGTAAATATAGACAAAAAAAAAAATTGTACGCCAGTAGAATTCAGGAGAAGGTATACTTGAATTCTGAACGTAGTATAAACCTTTGAAATTTCAATAGTAATATCTATTTATTTGCAATAAAAACAGCCACTTTTAGTACTAGCAACATGGAAAGAGGGGCATATCTATTAATATCAAAGCAAGAATAAGAGGGGAAAAAAAGAATGCAAAAGAGGAACAGCATGTTCTAGTTCAAAATAAGAATTAAGATTTAAATGACATAATAGAGAAAAAAGTCATTAACTACTGGAWATCTGCTTGGAATGCTTATTTTATAATGCCAAGGAGGAAAAGGAATTTGATCTGAGGCATAGGAAGTTCTAGATGATAGAAATGCTGGCAAAGGTATTTGGAAAGCACCAGTCATTGACTTCTGTAAGATCCTCATATGGTTTATGGTTTCACACGACCATCTCATGACAAAACCATGGAAATGCCGATCAGAATAATAACAGTGGATACAGGGAAGTTCCATGCATATGGAAAAAATAGTTTCTCACATAAAATTATTGGAAGGTCACTGTAAAATAGGAAAGCTATGCTAGGTGTGGCATTGATGACTGAAAGAACAGAATACAAAATACATTTATTAATTGCAAATAGAATTAGATGGGAAGGGGCTACAAACATGCTGGAAGGAAAAAATAGAAAAAAAAGATGCTTGGAAGATGGCAAAAATGGTCAGAAATTAAGATCATGTGATTCAGTAGGAAGGAGTACAATCACCAAATTAAATATAAAACAGTAATTTCAAGGGGTTGATATACTAAACCAGACTTACTCTTTTAATCTGCATCATGACTGATGCCTTATGACTTTTTCCTACAGCATAGAAATGACACAGAATTTTGTAAGAAAGCTATTTTCCTAATCTCTATTAGCAAAGACAAAAAAAAAAAAAAAAATTTTTAAAAAAAAAACATAGAAATGACACAGAATTTTGTAAGAAAGCTATTTTCCTAATCTCTATTAGCAAAGCCAAAAAAAAAAAAAAAAAAAAGAGAGAGAGAGAAATATTAAAAGAGAGAAAACTGTCAAAGCTTTTTAGGACCAAAAAAATCACTTTATTATCCCATAGATCAATTACCATGAACAATACAGAAATCTGGGAATGGCTGAAAAGGCTGTACTCTACCTAAAGCAGACACACTGCAGTATAAGGGAACACACCACTGCTATGTAGACAGTTCATTAGAATAAGTAAGAAATGGAAACCACTCACATTAGGTGAGCTACTCAAAGGGACATGAAATAAAAATGGAAAAATATATAAATTTCATGGAGAGAGAGTTTATGGCATGAAACCGACATCAATTCCCATTGGAGAGAAGCCAACATAGAAATTATCTGTTTGCCAACCTATGTTAAATCAGGTAGAAAGATTCAATTCAGCTCTCAGAATGGAGGATTTCATATTATCAGAAATCACTACCTACAACAGCTCTGAAACAACAGCTCTTCTCAAAACACTGGATGACACTCAGTGCTTGGGTCACAACATCACTGGGAAACGGGAAACAGCTCGAAAGCCAAGCGACTTAGAGATGGTAAAACTAAATTTAGCCTCTCAGAGCTGACACAGTCAGGAGAGGCACCTTCTCATGGCCATTGAAAGGGCTTCCCTGCTGCAAGAAAAGCTCCCACTAACTTCAAGAGGGTGGGACACAATTTTGACACAGTTGCTGTAGAGGAAGGAGAATAGCCTGGAAATGGACAGTACTGGTTTGGAAAGCAGAGTGCCAGATAAACAAATAGCTAATTAAAATTATTGCTTTTAAAAATGTCAGCAAAAGCTAAAGTGACAAATGCAGTAAAATCAATAAAAGAAATAGATACTTTTTAGCAGTAGCAATCYGGTCTTATGTCACTTACATACACAAGCAAAAAGCCAATCAAGTATTCTGTGAAGCCACTGAGGGATATACAGAAAGTGGGAAGTTAGTTAATGACGTTAATATTGCTCTGAGCCTGAATAAATTCTCTGCTTTCGTCTTCATGAAAGAAGCCAAAGGTCACATTCTGAGGATTGGGATATTTTCCCAAGTGGGAGGGAAGGGAATGGAAGCGTTGAAAGACTGTGAGTACATCAAAGCAGAAGGCAATTAGAGCTGATAAAAGTTCACATAGAACCAGATAAAGATAAATTACATCACAGGGGTTTTTTTTAGCTTAGTAAAAGAAAGTAGAAAGATGTAGGGATTTCCAGTTCCTAAGAAATAAGAAATCACTATATGTTTAGGATTCAAGAGCACAGAGATTCATGAACCAAATTAGGTCAGCCATGACATTGAGGTTTATTTTCTTGTTGATTTTTTTGGTTATTTATTGCCCAGTGGGACATGAGGGAAAGCCAGTATTATGTGGCTCAGTGAAGTGAATTGTCCAATGATGAAGGAGGGAGATAATAATAAACATTGATCTGAAATTGTCCTTGAAGTGTTTTCCAAAGCAGCTTGCATTTCTGCACGGTGTCAAATAGGTGCTACTTTTAAGAGTGTTTTGCTAGTGCCTCTTACTTCCTTTAAATAGGTATGAGTTATGCACTGTAGAATTATAGCAAAAGATAGTTCATTGAAATTGTAGTATGATGGTTTCAAAAGCAATTTGTTTATGCCATTTTTGTCTCTCACAAGCGAGCTCAATAAATAACATGTAGCTTTATTGCCAGCCTCACAGTCCTCCTCAGCCCCTTACAGTTTGGCTCAATTAACCAAYCTTGTGGGGAATATTATTCTCTTCTTTACAAATACAGAAAAGTGGGTCTGTTTCTCTAAAACTATGCCGCTGAAAAGCAGTTTCAAGTGAAAGTGGTTTAAGGCCAGGAAAACACCATCTGTCTTCCAAATAGCTTTGGACTTTCTTAAACATGTTTGGATGGTTTCGGTTAGTACTGATTGACTTCAGTGCACTCTTGTGTCTTCAGTAGTGTTGGTATAAAATCCTAATTGAAAAAAAAAATCTTTTGAAACATTGTCCCATTTTAGAAAAAAATATATTAAATTTGTTTAAAAATCCTCATTAATTTCTTGCCCTACACGATATAAGGTATGTGACTTACATTTTCCATTTCTTAGTTCCYCCTGTCAGATAATTTTAATGACTGTAGCTGTGCTTCCCAAGAGTGTTGCGAATGAGGCTTAATTAATATCTTTAAAGTGTTCTGAAATCTTTACCTATACACTGCAATATAAAWGTGAAATATGATTAGATTTGTGAAACAATGAATACCCAAAAGGTTATTAATACTAATAAGTTAATAAGACTAGTAGCATGTGGAATTTTATGCCTTCTGTTGGCAGCTTACAAGTAAGATAATATGGTTGTATACYCGTACCTGCCTAAAGGAAGACAGATTTTGACTGAAGAATTCTTTGCACTGTAATTCTATGTATCATGTCTAAATGAGTTCTGATAAAAAGCCCCTTGCTAGTTGTCAGAGATTTTCTTTTTACTAAGTAACATTATTCATTACTGAGGTGGTGAGAAAAAAAAAAAAAAAAAAAGAAAGAAAAAAAAGAAAAAACATTCCAGCTCACTCCTACACAGGCAAATTTTCTGAAAAGTGAATTCCATAGTTCTCACAAAAACTCGTGTCAATTAAGGCTTTCTTACTACTTCTCAGGCACAGGTTTTCAGCATAGCTCTCTCTGCTTCCTGATTTAGAATTTAGCAAACTGTGCAGTCTCACTAAGATTCTCAGCTGGAGATTCAGTCCCAAATATAGTGGCCAAAAATTATTGCCAGCTAATGGTAAACTGACAATACTGAAAATGCTTTGATTGCTCAGCCCAAACCCCCCTACTTCAATTAAGTCACTATCATAGCTGTAATAAATTCTCACCCCTAGTAGTCTTTCAGCAGAAAAGCTAGAGTTATAAGTGTTCACAGAAATAAAACTAACATTTTCATGCTTTAAATAAAGTCTTCCCGTGGGAAGTACATTGGCAGATCTGTACCAAAAAATTTCTGCTTCTGCTTTTCTGAAAAATTAGGCTTCCACCACCTTGAAAGGGAAATGACARTTCCAAAATTGCCTGCACTGGATACCTGTATTCCCCATATAGAATAGATTTCCCACAATAGAATCTACAAAAACTGGGTATAGTGACCAAGCCAGTATATTCCAAYTCCAGGCAACCCTGAATTAGGGGAACACATCAAGTCCTAGTCCTTACTGACCCCTGTTAGGGCTTTTATTTTTTTTGGTTGCCAGTAATAAGATCCCTGAGCAATTCCATTTCTAACAAAACTGAGGCACTATTTTAAATTGAAACACATAAAACACAAAGACTTTAGCAGGACTGAGAATCCCTCCTTCCTTCATGTTCATTTGTTYATGCTGTTTCTTTCTCTGGCATCAAGAAGGGTTTTTTAGCCTGTATATGCTAGAGTATTTTCAACAGAGAAGGTGAGACTGTTCTTTTTCTTTGTCTGTTACCTAAACATGTACATCTGACTGGTTATCAGAGTTTCCTGGGAAAAGTGAGCATGAATCTCCTCTGGCAACACCGGAGGAGCCCTGTACTCCCTCACTGTGGATAGAAGTGAGCATCAGCATGCATGGGGATGGAGGAAAAAATTGATCYCCTCTGTTTTTAGAGACCCTGATATGTTAAGTGAGTTCAGAGAACCGTCTCAGCTCAACACACTCAAGTGTAGCAGCAGAGCTGCTGCTCTGCAGATATCAACATGATTTAAACTTCAAATCTGTTATGATTCAGGAACTTCTGGTCTGTTTCRGCAACTTAAGACATTGGAGGCACTATAAAAAATTGATTCATTTTAYATTTCTTTAGATTTCTTCAGGGTTAGGCAAGAGCTGAAATGTTTCTTTTCCTCTTTTACTTTTAGAAAAGGGAACAGTCCCTGGTCTTATATGTGTTTTTTGTCTCAGATCTCTATGTAGGCCTTCATTTGAAAATCAGTAAATTAATACAGTGATCTCAGTTTTTGCCACCTTTGTTTTATTTTCATCCAGTGTTAACTATTACTATGACTATTAATGCAACTCACAAGATTTTACCTAGTATTTACAGTTCTTGTATTTATTACATTGCATGCAGAATTATATGTAATATTATATGCAATATATATGTAAATGTCATTACTTTATAAATATATAATATAAATAATTCATTTATATATTTATATAATTATCTTTGGAGCTGACACTTTAAATTTAAAAAATTMTGTCCTTGCTATATCTAGTCATTTGCCTGTTTTTCCCCAGAATGAGGAAAAATGTGACACCATTTATCTTAGCTTGTTKTCAGCAAGAACATCATCTTGCTTCAGATTTTCATCCTGTATTGATAATTTCCCTGTTTGTTTTTAATTAATATTATCAGTCAGTCAGCATATGCCACTCCAAGTAAATGTTAAACTTCTGGCAGAATGAAATCAGCCTGGAACTTTGCATGCCACTGTAAAATGGCACACAGGTGTTGATGCCCTTCAAGAAGAGGAGCACTTGCTTATGAAAGCAGAGCATGATCATCCAATGTCCTGATTTTGCACACCACCAGATAGTTACTAGGCTCCTAACACAGCCCTCAAAGAACCAAAAAGTAAACCCAGCATAAAAATGGCTTTGGAGACAACAACAGCCTCCATGGTTGAAGGTCTGAGCACTCTTCCCCATCTTGCCCTGAGAGACCAGAGCGCCCTGAGATTTTCCTGGGATCTCCTGACACAGACACTCATTTTTTTTTTCAAGGAACATTAATTTTGTTGAGTCTAATATTATTATTGTCTATCATTATCATCGTCTATTGTAATTGTAGCTTCTAAAGTCAACTCCATGATTATTATTACTATCACTATCTAATATTATTACAAGTTATAGAGTGAATCCAGTGATGAGGAGTAGCTATCATATGTATTTGTTCTGTGGGTAATTTAGACTACCTCTGTGCCTTGACTTCATTACCACACTATTTCTTTTTCCTAAATACCTCTATAACTACTTACATTTAAAATAATAAAATGCACACTTGATCAAAACGTACTCACCAGAATTACAAAGTGTAGAGCGGTGTATAGTAACACTGCTATGGTTAGGACATTATTACTAATTAATATTACAATAATAATATTGTAAAATAATAAATGATACCATAAATACTCAGTCTTGGCAGGTTCCATAAGAGAGGCTTTATCCGTATAATTGTCCCTGTTTTGGCGATGAACATGTCTCATTGCAAAATATGCAACTCTAAGAACCAGTTTAAATCAAGCTCAATAATCTTTTGTTTCAAGTGTCACCAGTCACCATAAACAATAGTGTTTGATTGAGATTTCTTCCTTTCTGAAGGAGTCAAATTGCAGTTTTGTCTTCTATAAAATAAGACTCACTGGTATGTGATTAAGATACATTATGCATAATAATGTGTTTCCTCCTTTATGTGACTAAATATATGAAGCACTCAACCAACATTCTGATAAACAGATTTCTTTTATGAAAAGTCTCTCAGTCGTTGAGGTGACAGACTCTTACATTGTTTTCTGGCAATTGAAATTAACAAGATCCTTGCATAAAGTTTTATAATATTTCCTTCCATATTGTTAATAGCTAACATGTCAAACAGAGGAAAATGTAATTTCCATGTATATAATCTGACATGCAAATAGTCTGATAGTTCCTTTAGCTTTTCTGTACAAGCAYAGTTTATGTTAGAAAAGATACTAGAAAATGCACTATTTAAAAAGGAGWTGTAATAATACAAAATAAGATTACTGTAGGATATTTTTCTTTCTTGTCACCACTGACTATGAGCACAATGTTTTGTCATATCTTAAAATGTACCTGTACCTCCTGATGGTATAGTAACATCTCTTCAAGGTTCTACTATCATACAGAACCAACAGTTTTTAGACTCTACATTTTATAAGTAAGTCACAATAAATAATCTTATGAAACTTATTTATTCTAGGAATAGAAATCTAACGTTATGTTAAGGTAGTAAACAGCTCTATATTAAGCTACAGGAAAATCCACCATAAAGTTTACACAAAAAGACTGTATCAAACATAAGTTCCATGAGGATTTTCAAAACCTAACTAATAAAACTGAGAAAGAGGAAATAGATCTCAATGGATTAAAAWACATACTTTTTGCTAATTTTAATAGACAACATTTCCCATGTCAAATAAAATATCAGATAGCTATTCCTATTTGGTTTTTGACTTTTTAATATACTTTCCACTTACACTGTAAACACTGGCATCACACTAAATATATAAAAGTAATTAGTTACGGATCACRTATACATGTTCTTACAACATTTTACAATATTTGTGTGTTCCAAACTATGGGACAAAAACTGAAGATGTAGAAAGCGTCTTGGCTGCTCCCTCAGCTGGTTGTGCTTTATAAARCTGAATCCCATTCTATGTATGAAATTCCATTTTACATTTATGATGACAGAAGGACGTATGCTTATTGTATCATGGAGAGTACAGGAGTTCTGTTCTTTAAAATTAGACTCTTCCCACTGTAATATGTTTTGCCCTAGAAGAACTATGCAATAGAAGGCTTCCAGGGAAAGGTGCTGAAATTTTCCATAAGCATCTGTTAGGTATACACAGATAAATATATATATTTAAACATATTTCAAGTTTTGTAAAAGATAAAGCATATCTAAAACCCTGAAGYCAATTAAGCTGTGCCAAAGGTCTAATCCATTTCTCCTGGCCGTGGAATGCCTCTGGTATTCCTTCAAGATTTGCATTGTCTAACATACTTAGCTCACTGGTACACGACTGTATTTTCACATGAGTGTATTTTTTGTAAAATCCTTTGTGCTAACTAGCATGAAACGGTAGTACCAAAGTCTTGATTGCTGTATTGGATTGGCAATGAAAAAAAAGGTGATACAATGAGTGATAGGAAGTATTGTGGCAAGGCAAAAGTTGGGAAGACATCCAATCAGACACAGTCTGAAACTCAATTGCTTTTGATAGTCTGTAAACAGTGAAAGTCATGATTTCTCTGTAAGTCATCTGAAACCTTCATTACTGCAATTGCTTATTTAAATCCCCTCACTTCAAGAATCAAGCACAGTTTTATTAAACAGTGCATGCAAGTCTTTTTCCCTCTGCATTCTTCACCAGTACTTACCAATTAACATTGTGCATCAACAACCTAACRTTTGTAGCAGCTGCTGAGCTAAAAATATATTTAGATGGTAGAGCAGAACTCAAGAACTGTCATATTCCTTCTAGGAACACAACACAATGAAGTTACTGTTATAAAATACATATTCAACTACAGCTACATGATACCTGGAAGGGAAGTATTTATCTGTAGACTTTCCATAGCTGTCCAGGTTAATGAGTAGTAAACTAYGTTTTTAATTCTGTAAGTGCCTGACTCTGTTTTACAGAAATCTATATAAAGATCTCAGGCTAGATCCACATACATCTCATAAAATACTTCATTTTCATTTGGTAACTCATCAGCATAAACTTGGCAGCAGAATTGTCACATCAAAGCAAACTGAGAAAATAAGTTTGTAAGGAAAAGAAATATATTTTGATAGATCAACTTTGATAGATCACTTAAGTTAAAATCAGACAGATATGCTCTTCTTGAAGTWTGAAGCAGAAGTGGCCAAGAAACTAAGAAAGGGAGCTAAAGATGTCAATAAGGGCTTCAGAAAATGAAAGTAAATCTCCTACTGCTTTCTGAAGGCAMGATTAAATATAAGAAATATAAGTATAGATAAAAAAATTTAAAAGGTTCAACCTATTACATACTGTTCCATTTTCTTCATTTTCCACTTTCCAGAAAAAGAAAACCCTGAACMTTAAGAAAAACCTTCTTGCACTGAAATTTTAGTAGATGAATTTTGCCATTTGAAATCAGATGTTTCTGTTAAAAATTGACCTCAAATACATAATGTGATATGTAAACCTGTAGTAGTTTTCATTTGTAGCTTTTAGTAACTTTTTCTCTGCCTTGAAAGAATATGTCTGGTGTATTTTCTGGTTTCGGAGAAGGCAAGCCACCCTTACAATCCGAGTCAGTCTCCATTAAACCCTCGCAATGTGTGCTAATGCAATGCTCCTAGGGGAATGCTGTGGTGATATTTATCTTCAGCCCACCTGCTAAGAAAACCTCTGGCAAACAGCAGAGGAGGCATCTGTTTGCATGGCTGAGTGGCATTTTTATGCTAGCAGTTATTAGTGGGCTTTAAAAACATTCAGAAGCAATTGAATTTGAGAGAAGCACCTCAGGAAAGGGCATTTGGATTTGAGAGGGGATTTTGCTTTTTGTCTTTTAGTTTGGGGTTTTGCTTGATATTTAATGTCATAAAATCGTCTGTAAAATCCTGCMTGGTCTGGAAGTGCCATTATAACAAGTTGAACTCTTCCAGATCAGATCAAATAGCAAGTTAATTGTGATCTTAATAGATTTCCCAGGTGCTTGGTGCAATCAGACCTACCTTTTTAACAGTCTTCATTGCTCATTAATTATATTTCCTCTCTTAATATCTCTATTTCTTTCCTATTCCTTAAGGAGCATGGAAACGAGTACAACTAATCTCCTTTGAATTATGTATGTGAATCATTCCAGAAAGACATGGTTGGAATCTCTCTCTAGGTCAAGAGGCCATTTTAGTTACAGAATAATTTTTCATCTTGTGGTAGGGACTTTTTGTGAACTTCAGTGCAACCAGAGGCTATATGTAAGAACCAGCTCTTAGGCAAGAATTTTCGTTCTGAACTAATTAAGTTGCCCTAAATCCTAAAATACTGTCAGTGAGAAATAATTTGACATAAGTGACTCACCTGATAATTCTTCTCTTTTCTATTAAATGTATTGAAAATCTCAGAGTGCTCTATCAAATGGACCGCAATTAGCCTAACACCTTGATTGCTATGATTAAATAATATTTGAAGATTATTTTTTCTGCACCACATAATATTATGAAAAGTCTTGAATTTAAAAGTGTCACTCACTGCAATGATACTTTAATATGGTGTGACTGCGATGGAGTTGTGTGAACACAACTAGAAACAGAATGTGGGGCTAAAATTGGTACTTATCTTCTTTAATATACTAATTCAATACAATTATTTAGCAGGTGCTTCATATGCAGCACCTTGTAGGAGACTCTCAGAGAATCCAAATAGCACATTTATATCCAAATCCACAGTATTTTTCATTATTTTAATGGACTTCAATTCAGATTTCTCTTTATAGATGCCTTTCCCCAGCCTACTCATAAAATCAGTGGTCTATTCCATCTTCATATTTATTATTGTTTTCTAAGGGTAAGGTTTCTGTTGGTTYCCAAGGACAATACCACAGACGACCGTGATATATTTTCATTTTTTTTTTACATCTGTAGAGCCTAGTTTAAAAGGTGCATTTCTTTAAAGGAGTTTTCTAATGAGTCATGAAACCTGAACTTGCAGTGACACACTGATTCCAAGGTTAACACGTAATGAAGTTCAGATTAATGATGTTTGGGCTGAATTATGTTGAAGGGTTTTAATTCCATTGTCATTTCCACTGGAAGTTCCAAGAGTTGTCAAGAATTAGAAAAACAGTAAAGTACATATGTGTGTGATTCTATACACGTATRTCATTATATACACTGAGCAAGTTAATAAAAGTGTAACAAAGCACATTTTCACAATGGTTTTCTATTTTACCATTTTATTTACCATTATTTCATATTGAAAATAGTGCTGTTCCATTCTTATGGCCTAAAAATATAAACTTTATCTTTACATAATGTTGTGAATCCATGAGTTCACATTCTCTGGAAATATTTTGTGACTCAAAATAGTCATTATTCCATACATCTATTAAATGTGRCTTTACCAAAATTATTAGAAAGCCAAAATCAATACACTTAGGGTATTTACAAGCATGGAAGTTTCTCTGAGGGTGAAAATCTACACAACAAAATAGCCATAATGATATCCATTTTGAGATTGTTAAAAAGTAGGCGACAATACTGGAAAGATTTACTATACACTGATATACAGCTTTTGTCTATTATGAATTAGAATGTAGGACTCATAAAGAGYCCTCAGATCTCCAACGTCTAATTCTTCCTGTCACAGGAAAGCCATATCAGATTATCATATTCATAAATACAGGTTTTAAATTTGTTTYGGAACATCCTTCCAGAACTTCATTTCTACTTTGCCTAAAAAGACCGTCTCATTTCTCATCTAAATTTACACAAATGTGGTCACCTACAAGCATTATTTTCACTATCTTTTTTTGTTTGTTTTTTAAATAATTCTTCCTTTGTGTGTTTGTGTGATTAAATTATGAATGGAAATTATATCAGCTTTAAGCTGTCCTTTTATTTTGAAGTGAAACTTTTATTTCTATTTTTGTAGAGTTTTTTGTGCATAATGTATAGCTCAAGAAGTGCAAGAAAAACTCTGAACAATTACAAAAGTGGAATTTTGACAGGTCACTACTTCATGCCATTATAGGCATAGCTACTTTTGTCTCTAAACTAACTAAGTAAAATTTGCAAGTTCTTCTCAGTTAAAAGGAATTTACCAGCAATATGAAACAATAACATTATCTTCACTATAAATATACGCACCTCCATAAAATTGTTACATAAGTAATAACAGTGCCCACCATTCAAGATGTGGGTTGATAGTTGGTATGAGTGAACGAGGAGACACATTTGTTGATTTTGTCTGTAATAATACTAATGAAATAAAAAAATTAATAAATATTAATAACTCTAAAATGTACTAGGCTGTTCATTAGAGCTTTTCGGATTACATCTTGTCCATCATGACATATGTCAAAATACAAATATGCAAACAGCTATATGCTGTGTATATTAAAAAATAGATTGTACTTGGCCTAATGTTGAGTTTGGTTATATAGTAAGAAAAAGAGCAGTCAAATAAGCAAGGTAGAGTTGGAAGTATTCTTTTTTTGCCCACCAAATAAGGGAAGCACAAGAAGAAAACAGCAGGAGACTAACATGAATTATCGCCTCAAAGCCTGTCTTTAGAGGATAATGTCTATGCATTATGTTCCTATTTYTTTATTCTGCAGGGGAAGGTAAAGATCATCTCCCCTGCTCTCTCTTTTCCTCAGTCCTAAATGATCCAGGGCTTAACTTGAGAGGCAGTTGAAATGATGAGAAAGATAGTCTACACAACCTGGTCCCCATGCCAGCTACCAAGGTGTTGAAGCTATAAGCTATTGAAAACTACGTATAACTAGACACAGCAGAAAAATATCTCAAGCCTTTGTCAGGTTGTGAATGCACTGTTTACTTCCACAAGCTACAAGAATAGAGAGAAGTCACAGAAGTGTTTGATCTTTCAGCACAGAGGAAATATAGCAATGTAACTGTAAAATACTCTGCTTGCCATACGTTCTCCAACTGTAGTCTAAACTGGAGAGRTGTGGATTATTAATTGCACAARTTATCTCCTAACCAAATCAGGTTCTTTGAGGCACTCCCAAAAACTCAGTCTGCTGGATTTCTTCTTTTGCTGACGGTCAATACTATCAAAAGAAAAACAAGATTAAAATCATTAATTTGATCAGGTTTCAGTACTACGAGCTTTAAGAAGTATAATTGGATGTTCTCTATGTGTATTTGAAYGGTTTAGTTTTAAAACATTCTGCCATTGCCAAATATAAACAGAACAGATGCTATTTTCACATTTACTTTTATTTGCTTTTGTTTCCTTATGCAAAGTTTTAGCAAATTTGCTTGCAATTAAGCTTGTATCAAAGCTGCAGAATGCAAAGCAAAGTGACAGCTAGTCAAACTGTTTATGATAACAATATTTGTAGGACAAATTACTTAAAATTTCTGTCTGAATAAAATTCTTCAATCAATGCATACATGAAAARCCATAATAGAAGAAATGACCCAAATTGCAATTAAAAATATGGATTAATTTTTGCTATTAGTTATGACGTATCTTGGTAATTACTCTTAAAGATTTTGGTGTATATTTACAGCACCTAAACATTGAAAAAAAGCCTTTTTTTTTTTCTTTTTCAAAACTCAAGCTAAAAATTTCAAAAGATTCTGAGACAAAGAAAAAGATTTTGAGTTTGGAAATAGGCCAACTCTATCTTTTCTGAAGATGATCATGAAAAAATGCAAGCAGAAAATATGTCTAAATTTTTCACAATTCTTAATTTAAGTATCAAATTTGATTTAAAAATAAATAAGGTATTGGATTACTTCATTTTTTTCAGCAGCAAATTGTCCCATGTTAAATGGTTTTCCACCAAAATAGCTCTTTCTGTATATACGAACATTTCTAGTGTGACTTTATTCAAATTACTTGCAATGAGATTTTCTTTCAGATTTTTGTTTATGTCTAGCAGTACAAAGAAGCCTAAACTATGAGGGTACACAACATCCTTACTCAACAGACAAAGCTAAAAATACAGTTCTTTGTAAGCTGCAATATATAAGTTGTGTGGGCCAAATTCGGAAGAATGTATTTCCTGATCCCACCATGGCTTGCCTGAGCTATCTGCTTTGATGAACAGCTATTCTGATTTATGAATGCTTTAAATTTTGCCAGAACCAGTGCAGAAATAGAACTTTGAAGCTCTAAGTAATTCTACTCTGGCCTACCATTACTGCTGCAGAGAATAAAGCTAGGGCAGGGGAGGTTCTCCTTCATTGATTTCATCACTTTTTAAGAGAAAAAAAAAAAGTCTGCATATATTGCAATTATACAGCATGCTGTTTTTATGCTGAAGTTTATCATTCAATGAACATAAAACTAGTGTAAAGAAGTACGTCACTGAGGCAAAATTTTTGATGGATTTCTTCTAGGAAACTGAACTGTTAAGCAGTAATGTAATTAGAGATAGAAAATAAAACATTTATATGGATTACATATCCTTATTACAGAGATTAATCTCTTACTGGCCGTGCATTTATTTATKAATAGAACCTTATAAACATATTTTAAAATAATAACCAAAAAAGAGTCCAATTGAAATGTTACTCTGACTTTATCAAGTGAAGTTGTTTTTTTTTCTACCACTTAAAAGTAGCATAATCATCTCCTATATTACTTTGGAATCCTTCAGAATATTGTAAAAGTGCTAAGGCTATTCAGCTGGGCCTAGTCCTARGAAACAATGCTTTGGATTAACCATTCTTTGGGACAATGCATTCAAATGGAGCCTGAAAGTTGCAGAACCTGAAATGTCCAATTAAATTTTGTCTTTAAGGAATCAAGCCCTGACTCTATGAAAGAAGGGTACATTGAGCACTTGTGTTCTCACCTGTACTGGGCAGAATGAATCATAAATCAAAGTGCAATGACCCAAGTAGTTTTCTCGGATGGATTTCTTTATTCTTGCACAGCAGCAGACTAACGATCCAGTAGCTAATCCCTGTAGTAATCCCTTTAGCTGTGGATAAAAGGAGACCCTCAGCTCCTTATCATCTCTGGCACCACACTTTAGCATAATATTTTAATATACATGACATAAATCCAGAAGTGTATGCTTTTATGACTCTCTTCACCCTTCCTTTTGAGGCACTGATGCTGGTTATAGACTAGTGCATAAYCTATACCTCTTATTATTCATACAGYRGGTAAAAGGATGCATAGCTCTTTTTTCTTAAATAACTTGATAAGCAGCTAGGCTTATCAAGCTCGTAAGCTGTGGACTAACCTCATGTTTCCCTTCCTTGGGCTGGCAGTAATCATCAGYGGCTCATGGTTGCTGCTGCCATCACACTGCTGTCCTGTACTCTGGATGACAGAAGAGCAATGTAAAAGATAGCCTGTCATCTCCCTTGACCACAGAGTTAAGGAAGAGGAATTTGAAAAACAAAACAAAACAAAACAAAAAACAAAAACAACAGAAAAAAAMAAGCAAGCAAAATAAAAGAACAGGCTATAATAAAATAAAATGTTCTTTCTGGGGCATGGACGCTTTGGTTATTGGGATTCATGACAGTCTAGGAAATTGAGAGCTATTTGCAAGATGAGACTAGATAAACTTTTTTATTTAGCATGACAAAATAAAACTTTGCAAGGGAATGTAATCAATAACCAGGAGAATAACTCCTGAGAGAAGAAAAGGTACTGTTATGATTAAGAGAAATGCTGAGATAGCGACAAATTGTTCATAGACCATCTGTCAAGTAGACTCACATTTAAAAGAAGGTTCTCAATGAGTAGAAGCACTGGATTCAGAAACTGCTATGCCACARCAGAAGTAGGCACATACAACCCAGTTGTTTCTGATAGAGTTCACTAAATTTWTGAATGAATTTACATGGTACAAGACCTTTCCTTCGTTCTTAAAGCAAGAGTCTTAAACCTACAAGAAATAAGAAGCCACATATAAACTACATTTAATGTTAAGCTTTTTTTTCGAGGAGACACACTTTACACACATTTCTCAGCATTTACCAGCTCTTTTCCTCTTTTTACTACATACTTCTCAAGAACAGAGCTCTTTTACCCTCTAGCACAGTATATTTTGTCTAACCGTTGCATAATGCAGCACTCTGCCTGGTCTGAAAGGAATATAATGCCCCAGTCTGCAAGGAATCACTATCATCTAGACTTTTGCACATTCCTCTTAACGTTTAAACAGGATTTGGTCTTTCTGAATAAATGATGTAACCCAAGCTCTGTTGTGAAGACAACAGAGAAAAAGGCTGACTGCCAGTGTTGGAGGAGTTGGTTTTCTATTCTCGCTAGTAAGAGACACGATTGCTTGCTTAATACTATGTGCAGATGTTCCGGTTGTGATTATGAAGATTGTTGGAAAGACAACGATTAAGAGCTGTGTTAGAATTGCAAAAACTGATGATAAGGTTTCTGTCAAACATATTTGTGGACACTTCCAGTAAAAGTAGTTAAATAGTATATGAAATAAACAGCTAGGAGGCGTCCAGACTTCACATCACTGACTTCCTGCCTACCAAAAAAAAATGATGTCAAGGGACTTTGGACTCACATTTTTTAAATATATCAAATATATTATTTAATACACTACTGGCAAAAATGTTGTTCTGTGCATTTCCTATCTAGAAAAGTCTTTGTTAATCTAGTGATCTCATAATAGAAGAACATGATGGTGTCTAGCTTTTCTCCCACTCCCTTCCCACCCAAAAAGAAACARGATACGTGTTGTATAAGAACAAATTTCTGACTTGACAGATATAAAGCAATGGGATGAACATCACCAAAACATTTATATYCCATATTTGGAAATAAATGAGGCTCTTAGATGCCCTGGTCTTATTGACAGCAAATGGGGAAAAGGTCTTACAAATGTYCAGCCCAGTTCTGAAAATTGATTTCAGGTGACAAAATCATGTATTGCTTTTAAAAAATATGTTTCTATTTAGAACAAAAATAGGATTAAATAATTTACTCAGTGGAGAAGGACTTTTTTTCACTTTTTTTTCCTCATTATTGAAATATTCCCTGCTCTTTCCCCAAACAGTGYTCCACTGAGGATAATATTCTCATAAAATCAATGTTGATACTTAGATAAGAGAATCACTTTTTCCTGTATCATGAGGAATTATGCCATTCTTTAAGCTTAAATATTGAATAATCAGAATAGCATTTTTACTTAAATATTCTATTCAGTTAAGCTACTGAAAATATTTAYGCTCACAAAGGAGAGCTGGGCTTTGATCCCTTCCTAATGCGTGGCCAGCAAATAGCTGTACATGAAAATGAAGTAAAATTTCCAAACTTTACTGTTTGGATGCTTCAAAAGTAGAAGACACATCAAATTGTTCTTCAGACTTTTTAAAAGCTGTTGTAAAAGACTGGCTCTTAGTTTCCTATTTCTAATACACCTTTCAAACTGCTAAACAAATTAGCTGAACATATTTCAAAGCAGAACTGAGTAAAGCTGAGAATATTGCAGTTTCCTGAGCCAGCACAGCCCCCAGAAGGCCCCATGTTCTGCTTGGTGTGTCCAAGGGAAAGGTCAGTGTCTGTGCAAGGCACAAGCCAGATCAAAGATCTCCAATGGGAAACCAATGGCTCTYTGTGAGCAGGACAGGGAGCTTTGCAGAGCTGGTTGTGCCAGCTCGTTCTCTGCAGTACTCGTCTCCATAAGCGAGGCTGGCAGATACTTGATGTACCTTGTTGCAGCACCATAAATATGGTGATTGCAGCCCTTTTCCTGCTGCATCTCAAAAACATAGCTAATTCTTTTCACCACTCTAATATCTACAGCGATCAAAAGATACAGCCATTGAAGAGTAACTGCATTTTACAAAAGAAATCCACACTTTCAAATTTACATAAAAACAGATTATGAGCTACACTGGCCTGCTTCATGAAGCAATTGCTACTGCATTTGCCATCAGCACTGGGCCCAGGACCAACCTCTACATTCTTTAGAGTGACAAAAGGGTTCCTCAGGGGACAGGGACACTTTACAACCCAAGAGAGTTGTGACTTAAACAATCGAGAAAATAAAAAATAAAACCAAAAAAAAGTCAAAATCAAAACCAAACCAAACCAAAAAAACAGCAAATTTGCAATATCTGTATTCAAGGCTCCATTTGAATGGATTTTAACATGGCAACTCCCCTCTCTGCCTTCTAGTTCATAGTGTTCACCCCAGCAGCGGTATCTAGGCTTCTGCTCACCTCGCTTGCACCAACTGACCATCTGATTCACATGATTYCTTTCTTTCACTTTTATTCTTATGAGGTAACTCCGTCCTCCAGAATACRTATTTTATGCTATGTAGCTTTCTATGGGGAACAATATATTGGAGGGAATAAACATTGAACATGAAAGAGCAGTTCGACCATTAGTTGCCTTATTGTCCACTGGAAAAGGAA
>PTEX01000046.1:2394233-2411522 GCA_003342815.1 Eudromia elegans | reverse complement strand
GGCGGCGCGCGGGGGCAGCGCGCGGGCGCGCCAGCAGAGGGCGCTGAGGAGCGCGAGGGCGAGCAGGAGCGGGGAGGCGCCGCGGTGCTCCATGGCCGCCACCTGCGGAGGGAAGAGCCGTGAGCGCCGCGCCCGAGCGGCCCGCGCGCCCGCCGCCGCTCCCAGCCGCACCCGCCGCGCGAGCSGCTTTGTTTTAACAAGGGTATTATTATTAAAATAACAGTGTTCCCGGCACCGCCTCCCCCCCCCCGGCGCTATCCCGTCCGCGCTGTCCCGTCCGCTCAGACCCGACGGCTGKGGCGCCTCTGCCCGCGGGAAGCGGCCGCGGTGCGCGGAGCTTCCCCGCGGGCGCAGAGTTACTCACGGAGCCGCGAGTCCGTCGGTGGGGTGGCGCGGGGCGCTGCGCGGCGGCAGCGGAGGAGGAGGACGAGGACGGCGAGGAGGGCGAGGAGGCTGAGGCGAGCTCCGTCCCGTCCCGTCCCGCCGCGCGCTCTGAGCTGCCCGTCGCGCCGCCGCGTTTTATAGCGTTTACACGTTTCTGCTTCCGAAGAAGCAATCACGTTACTGGAGAGACGTCACCCATCCCCGAGGGGATGGTCGCTTTGTTCAGGACAGTCAGAGACTTATATTTAATTCATGAGCAGCCGCGCACCCTACTCCCCCCCGCTCGCTCCCCCACATCCCCGGTCGGTCCCCCTCCAATTATTTGGTTTGTGTTAACGAGTTGGTTTTGCGGGGCAGGGCTCCGTGGGCTCTGCCGCGCGGGGCGCGGGCGGCGCAGCTCCGCGCTGCCCCCGGCCCGGGACCCCGCCGCGGCGCGGCTCGACGGGGCTCGCGAGGGGCCGGCCCGGCCCGCGCTCCACGAAGCCCCCAGCGCTTAAAACCTTCGACGGGCCAGTTTGACTTTCGGGTGGTGGCCCGGGATTTACGAGCCTTGTCACTTAAAGCGATCATGGGACACAAAACATCCCCGCACCCTCCCTCCCAGTCCAAGCTGCCAAAACGCTAAGTGCTAGGAAGAGTCCAGCTAATCCAGACGGTGTTGGATGGGGGCTGCGGCTCCTGTTAGATTTGGAAGAGGATGAGAATCCTGTTGAGTTTTGTAAAATTGCCCTGAGGGCAGTGAGCACAAAGGGGGTTAGCTCGTCCGCGTCTGGAGTCACTGCCGCAGCAAGGGGGAAGCATTTGCTTTCAGGGCTTTGACTTTCGCCTCGGAGGGGTTTGTTTGTTTGTTTGTTTGTTTGCTTTTCCTGCCTCGGAGAGTTTTGTGGCGCAAAAGAAAAGAAACACGGGAAACAAGTGGGACTTGCAGACTCTATTGCCAGGGTAGGGATGCTCCTGCAAGCAGCTGGGTCTGACCAAGCCCTGAAACACCAACAAATCGCAGTGAGAAGCAGTTTCATCTACAAAGGTCATAACACTTTYCCCCCTTGCGCACCTCCCTTTTTACTTGAGCTTTTTTTTTGTATCCCTAATCTCCTAGTTAGCAGATAACCACTGTACCAAATCCAGGCAAAGGATTTCACCATTTCCCTGTTTCGTGTTTCACCAACAGTTAGACAGGCACAATGGCAAAGATTCTGTAGTGCTTAATCACATTTTCTAATTCAGTTACATGAAAAATAACTGAATTAGATTAAAAAATGCCTGGAAATTTGTTTCTCAGATGACAACTGTGACTAAATCCAGAGTTCCTGTGATAGTCTAATTTCAGGAAATTTTCCCCTTGTTACTACATAACTAGAGGTCGAGGAAGCAGTTCTGCTCTGGCATGGCAAAATGAGCATCAGTAGCACCGTACTCCCCACACTTCTAGACAGTCTTTYCTCAGAAATAAGCCAGCATGAGTTTGCAGGCGCTGAGCTGCATGCTGGAGTCAGGTGGACTTAACTGAGGTGCTCGAAAGGAGAAGCCCGGCTCGTGGGCAGCGCGTTTCGGTGCTGCACAACCACGAGTCGCTCCGGAGCTGCAAAGCCCACGGCTGCCCCTCCTCACGTGGCAAACAGGGCTAGGGAAGGGTGCCGCGCCGCAGAGGGGTCCCCCGCAGCCCGAGAGCCCCCGCCTGCGCTGGGGATGCTGCAGGTGGGGCTGCGCTCCGGGACGGGAGCACCGGGAGCACCGGGAGCACCGGGAGCACCGGGAGCACCGGCGCGCGGCTTGCGGCAGGGACCGGAGGAGGAGCAGGGAAGTTCCCTTCCAGCGCGTTGGCTGCTCTGGGAAGCGGTGCCAAGTCCTGCCGGCTCTGCCCGCTGGGAGGGAGTGCGGGCACCAAGAGCTCTGTCGGTCGCTGCCTATGCGCTATATGGGCAGCTGCAGCGCCACGAGGAAACGGACTGCGCTGCCAACAGCAATAAGAAAACTCCTGTTTAACCGGCACCTTTTTTTTCTTTATATCATACCACTAACATTTATTTACTGTTCCCAGTAAATGTTATTTGCCATAGCTTTCTTCAGCCCTTTCCCAGTCAGTAAACCAGATAAGACAAGAAAGTAACGTGGCGTTAGGGAAGGATAACGTGGCCCACCAGAACATCCCCCGAAGTGGCAGAGCTCCTGAAAGAACTCCCTATGGCTCCTTTWACTATCTGAGCTATCCTTGCTGTTTTTATTCTTGTAGTACCTTCTTTTCTCTAWTCCACAGATAGGACCCTTCATAGAAAGGTCAAGTGAATTCTCCTATACGAGAAACCTCTGTTATAGCTTTGGGATGACCTAAGTCTCCCAAGCATTTCCAGTTGCTCTAACAATTGACGTCATATGCCTTCCAAGACTGCACTGCAACCACCCTCTCCTGCTCTTGAAGCAAGTCAGGACAAGCTGAACAGGAGATGCTGCCTCCATCTTTCTCCTTAGTCCCTTACTCCCATTTCTCAAGTGGGCTTTCAAGAGGGAAGGCCCTTTGGGGATAACTGAAAAATATTGGGGCTGGTAATCCAAATCCTACTCTTTTATAGACTTTTTTGTTGAAGTTACACAGCATGTCCATATCATTTGAATATGTTTTGATAAAGGAAAAAMATGTATTTATAAAGAGATATCTTGAGATAAAGACTCTTACTGTAAGAGTGATGAGTGAGCTCTCTGAGAAGTGATAGTTTTAGGATTGTATCTCCTCCCATCTTCCAGTGACAGAAGCTCTCCCATTTCTAAGTAGTGTCACCTGGAGAACAGTGGTGCTTGGGAGCTTCTCCAGGACAGTAACKGGGTGCAGGCAACTTTGGGGAAGGCAAGTATCTTGCAGTGACTGTTGCAGGAATCCTGTTACACAATATATGATGTCATTTACTGACATTATTATCTTCAGTCTATGTTATCAAACATCTTTTGGCTACTTTTGACCATTACCTTATTTCCCTTATCTTTCGACTTAATAAATATAGCTTTATAATCGTAAAATGGGCAATATTTGGGAGTGGTAGAAACGCATTTGACAAGAGTGAGTGAACAGCAGAAGCTTGTCTGAAAGCTCATCTCACCATGTGTATGAAAATTTGCATGATATATATACAAATCCGGTATGACCTGAAATAGCAAYGTCATTCTGGGAAAAAAGATTTGTGAGTTTTCAGGTTTGTTAGATATGATTATTATTTTGGGCATTTAAAACTACTGAAATTCACAAATAGAAAAACTTTTTGAGATAAATCCTTCGATGAGGGAGATATACTTAGTTCCACTGGGGCTATGTTTAGCATTTACCMGTTTTATCATATTTTATCATATTTTAAAAAGAGAAATTACATCAACAAGAAAATATACCTTTACATTTTTGTTAAAAACAGAGAAGAAAAAGAAGACTGTTGTCTTAAGGCTTGCRTATAACATAAGACAAGGAAACATCTACTGACTCATGGGCTGTCTATCACGAGTCACTGGATTGGCAGAATCTCCCTTGTGCATCACAACTCATGCACCTCTAGATGAGTTCAGAAACTCTGCCTTTGATCCCACGGCCATATTACATTGATCCATGAWTTTTAGAGCTTATCGAGAAGATTGATGGAGCGCTACTACTCATCTGCTAATAGAAGAACTTTCCTGACTTCCAGAAAAGATCCAACAGAAGAAATGTCAAAAACTCTGCAATAAGTGTTAATTGTGGCTCTGAAGGATTAGAGAAGGTTTATGATGTTTTACTGATTTTTTTTTTAACACTCCATTTTATCCTCTCAGCACCCTGTTGCCTCACTTGGTCCCACTTTCCCACRAACGTTTATACTCTTCAATATCACCTGGTTAGAAAAAAATGGATGGAGTCACTCGCAGAAACTTGTCTCAGCTATTCCATCTCTCTGCATGCATCCCAAGAGAAATAAGGAGRAAAACATTGATTTGTTCTTTCCTTATATATATATGTTTTATTTCAAATGYGCAGTCCTCATTCCATCATGAGTCAGTTTAGCTTTAGCTTGAGTCAGTTCTGCRGACTCAAAGATGTGATAGTAAACAGAATAAAACACAGGCAAATATCTTGTAACTGAATACTTGTGAGTTTGACTTCCCTCCTGCAGCAGAAGTGTCTGGGGGAGGAGCGCTTCTCTCCCCTGTTACTCCCCCTTTTCCTTGTCTATCATGCCGTCTAGGAAAACTATTTCTACTSGTAGTTTATTTCTGTGGTTTTATATTCTCTGCTCCTTACACCAAAGTCCTGTCTCAGCTTCTWACAAATATCCAATCCTGTTTGAGATGATAGTTATTTGGTTTTCCAGGTATTTGTACTGATTGACATCTGCTTGAACTTCTCTTCYATGTTTGGCTAGTTTGTGGTATGTGGCTGTCCCAGAAACCTCAGTCCAAAATTATCCTTATTTTTTTGGCRAGAGTGTGATGTTTTTGTCATCACTGTCTCATAATAACAGACRCACATCTTTTGCACTGTTAAGATCCGTGACTGTCCAAGCTTCAGAATAAGTTTAATACTTTTGTTTTACTTTCAAAGCAATCATTCTTTAATACTCAGGTCTAACTTGCTTAAATGTCATTCACCTCAAACCTGGAAAACAAAGCTTGTCAGGAAGGCAGGGTGGTTTGCGATTTGGTTGTGTTGAGTGTTTCTTTTTTAACAAGCTATCAAACTGTATGTCCTATTCCTATCATTTCTGTTATCTTCAACAAAGGATCAAGATGATACATGAAACCAGAGGTATGTGTTGTCTCCTCCTGAAGCTGACCCAGTATTCTTAGAAAATTCTAATTCTAATTCTAATTMTATTCTTAGAAAATTTAAAATTACCTCGGTAAAGGTCAAGACTTCTAAATGTTCAACATAGAAATTCTTTCAGAATTGCTGTAGATTACCTGATAAATGTAAAGCCCACCTCAGTACATGAAGTGTGGGAGCAAAAATGATAGGTGTAAATGTAAAAATGTAAAAACACCTAAGGCATCTCAGGTCAGTCTGATCCACTGTTGCTGCTAACCTTATGGAGTATGCTTGCAAATTCATCAAAAGCCTGGGCTATTTGAGAAACTAATGGTGCTTCTAGSTGATGCAGCAGAGCTGTCAAAAGTCCCTCATTTCTTCCTATCTTTTGTAAATAAATATAAAGGATGAGAAAATAKGGACCATATACATATTTTTTAATTATATGATTGAAATTTTGGATGTGTTGCATACCATGGCATCTGTGATGAAAGGACTGGGCAAATTACTTGATTTTGCATGATTTTCTGTGTATAGTACAAAAACCTGGTTCTAGACTGTGCACGTGGCCAAATTSTTTCATGTTTCCTAGTTAATATTGTTACTAACTCACTGTCTGGAAACTTGCAAGACATATCACTTCAGGATATAGAAAAATCTGCATTGTCTGGTTGGAAGGCACATCTTAAAGATGCTAATTATGCTAGGATAAATTTATCCCTTGAACTGACCTAAGCATCACAAGTGTTTTGTATGCTGAGTTGAAAAAAGCAACAATTTAAAAGCTAAGGCAGAAATGAACTAAAAATGCTCCGGTCTCAAGCAATTACCACTATTGTCTTGATGGAAAAAGAGCTGACAGAAGCTTTCTAAAATTGTCCATGTATAAAGGGCAGAGTGTAATGTRCTGCCTTTGAAGACTACTCTAAGTCTAATGTACATTATTATGTCTGAGAAAATCTATATTCATATTTAGTTTCTGTGAAGAAAGGCACTGAGGAGAAATTATCAACCTATTAGTTTACCTCCCTTAATAAATTGGACTTACTCTTCAATATTATTTCCAAGTCAATTTTTTTTTTTTGTCATGTTCCTGGACAAGAAAGAKACAGTTCCAGCAAAAAAAGTGCTCCACAGGTCACTGAAGAAAACAATAAACTCCTACCTCTCATTTAATTGGCTTCATGGCMAATGCATCAATGACTTATTATCCTTTTTGTCCTACTTAAAACATTACAAATGTTCTAGTGAACATAGCACCAGAGTCAATGTATTCCACTTTATTAAATGCACAGAAATAAATCCAGTAATATTAGGATTCTAAAGGTTTTGTGGAGGTGGTAAAGACTGTCACAAAGATAAAAAGAATAATAGATACATTGACATCTGTGATACTATTGTATGTGTGATCATCATATCACTGATGTAACATTCACAGGTTCTAAAATGGCATGCAGTGTTTTCATTTCTATGGAATGATAATATTGAAGTGTTTGTAACTACTGGTTAGCAATGAGTTGAAGCTCAGCTTTGGCCCCTGGTTCCTTGAAATTCAATAATCTTCATATTCAAATTGTAATAAAGCGTGATTCTATAAATCATTGCCTAAATGGGAAGTTTGCTCCTTGGAACTTTAGATCAATGACACAGTTATGTCAACAGCTGTGCGGTAAAAATATCTGTATTTCTGCCATAACCCTCTTGCAGCATATGACTGGAGATCTTTTAATTTTAATTTTATGGTAAGAGACAACTTCTTCAAATGAACTTTAAGTACAATTCCATCTCACCAAGTCACAGACAATTTGTTGTCTCACTTGAGACATTTTCTGTTTTGATAATGAAATATTTCAGTATTGATTCCAATCCTCCTCCTCAGTATGTCTAGAATTCCAGTGAACATCTCCATCTTCTGATGTGCTGTGCACTGCATCTGCTCTTCTTTGGCAATCATTTTCTTCATCCTGACATTGCTCAAGAAAAAAGACACAAGTGAGAAATTCTGTTCAAACACACATTATTGGTTGTACCTAGATGACATTGTCTCATTCTGCTAATGCCACTATCACCCTAGGCAAATATGTCAAAGCTAAGAAAAGAAAAGAAAAAAGAGGGAAAGGGAAGGAAAATAATTTTGAATATATTTTCTTCACAAAGATAGAGTAAATCAAAGGTATTCCACTTTCATAAACATCCTTGCATTATATATATGTATCTTCTCAAAACTCTTTCTTAGTGAGAGGCAAGACTATTTATACTCCATCAAATTCTCATTTAGAACTCCTTAATCTTTTTCCAGAAGAACTTGACCAGGCTATCGATGAGACTATGATGCACAGATGAAGTTTCCTGGCAGGTTCTCATGGAGGTATTCTCTCAAGGTTTTGAGTCTTGGTTTTAGATGAGAGTAAATCCTTCTGAAGGAAAACCTAGCCTGAGATTGTATATCAGTTAAACATTCAAAAAGAAATAGGCAATCACGTGGCATAAGGTGAGGCAAGATCTGTAGCCCTGTCTCAGGTTCTATTCCATGAACCAAAATGGTCCGTTCCACGTCACAGCTCTAAAAGCCCATCCTTAGAACAACCTGCAGCACCAATGTGTATGGCTGAGCAAGGTCAAGGATCAGCCTGTCTGAACGAGCATTTCTCAGTCACACTGACAACTCTCTGGCAAGGAGAACCTCACTCGTCGTCAGCATGGAAGTTGAAGAACTTATTAATTTTTAATCATAGCTTGTCTGTTTTGCACAGTGCTCAGTAAATAACTGTGTGTACTCATAAAGTGACTTATCGTTCTTTTTGCAGAATTTGTGCACATAGTAAAAGATGGCAAAAGTGGCTTCATAGCTGGAAGGTTACAAGAACACTCAGACATGCATGCTTTGAACAAAACTAAGTATCTGAAAAGAACCCGTAAGCAAGAGTCACTAAAACGGCTCCAGAATCCCTTCTGCCTTGTCCTCCCAAGCAGCTCAAGATGAGACTGAACCAGAACAAGTATCTCTTCAAGTTTATCAGAATAGAAGGCGTTTTGTCAAATTCTGATGTATTCTAGGAGAAGAAGAGAGGACAAAGGTTAACCTCTGTAAGGTTTTGTCCTGCTGGTGACCTTTTTTCTTCAGACAAACAGTGCTAAGTACAATCAAGATTACCGTCGAATCAGAGAAAGAAATGGCCAAGCACAGATTCACCATGGCCTCCATTATCAGACCCTTGCATATCTGCCTAAGGATGCTCCTTGCATCCTCACCAAACATTTTACATGCTGAAACACTGACTGGGGAAAAGAGGGATCTAGCCGTCCATTTTCACAGATAGGAAACTTTCACCAAGCAGAAATCATATGATAGGTGTAAATTACACTCTTAAATTATGCACTGCAATAGTGTGGTTCATGAAATTATGTTTTGATTAAGTAGATTTATTTAGCATAAGAGTAATCCCACTGAAGTCAAAAATAGAGCAATAATAGATTTTATTGTCAGTGGTCAGAAAGAGTATTAAGGATAATTGCAAGCCAATCTATTTTGCTGGATTGGGCCTGTGTAACAAGACTGTCAACTATGTGGCTAGCACACCTTGTTTGCAAATCTACTTCCAAAGAGCAGCAATATCTAATATATTATCAAATTAATTTTTTATTGTTTTTTAAATCAGTATTTTTTTTTGTAAAGGTAACTGAGCAGTTAACCTTGAAAATTTTTGATCTCCAATAACTCAGTTTCTGAATAAGTGTCAAACAAGACGGTATGAAATGTTTACAGTCTGTTTTTAGATCTTTTATAATGGAAACATTGGAAGCTGCTTTTGAATCTCTTATATGTTTAGTGTGATGCAGGCATGAAACAGCAGGAACACCTATTTATATCTTCTGTGATGCTCACTAATATATTTAAATGTACTTGATGGTATCTAGGACTGTGTGTTGTGCAGTATTAAAAATTTATCAGAAACTTTATTGAGTGGTATGTGACCCTTGTGGATTGATTGAAGTTGTGTTAAGATTTTGAATTGATCTTGTCCTAGTCATTCAACTTTAGAACTTTCCACGTCTAATTAAAAGGGGGTGGAAAGATATTTGTTGAAGAAAAGGATGAAATGTTAGCTCTAGGAAAAGATAAGAGACATTTATTTTCTCATTCTGTACTTTTCATTGTTACAGTAAAAACTGTGCTTTTAAATGTCGAGCCTTCTGTACTCATAAAATGTCTGTGAGAAGGCATGCAGAAATATGTACCCTGTTATGGGCTCAGGGGGTTACTGAATGAGAAGAAACACTATCAGGCATCTTTCAGGATCACTGTCAGAACATGAAGCACTGACACTTTGAAGTACTTTTCAAAAACATAGTAAATCTGCTGTTTCTGACTTATCTGGACTAGATGGAACCCATTTTAACCTACACTGAGCTTGCTCAGTCCCTATTTCCCTCTTCAGGATGTTTAATTTTACTGGAGATATCTCTGACTGCTTTGTCTTTGATGGTGGGAGAGATGAGGCTCAGCAAGGGCTTCATAAGGAGCCCCCTACACCTGCTGCATGTCTCAAAGCCCTGATAGAGAAGGGTAAAGGACCTTTTCAATGTGGCCTACTGTCCAGCTTTGACTCTCCTTACAGACTGGCTGACACATGGCCTTATTTCACTAGAAGCCTTCATAATCTATGCTAATACAAGCACAAGTTGAAACACAGGAGGCTCCATGTCCATGTGGGGAAGAACTTCCTTCCTGTGAGGGTRACRGAGCCCTGGCACAGGCTGCCCAGAGAGGCTGTGGAGTCTCCTTCTCTGGAGATCTTCCAAACCTGCCTGGATGCCACCCTGTGCCCCGTGCTCTGGGTGTCCCTGCTGGAGCAGAGGGGTTGGACTAGATGATCTCTAGAGGTCCCTTCCCACCTTAAACATTCTGTGACTCTTTGACTTTGTGGTAACAAACATGATTTAACACCAGACATTTGTAACATCTTGGCAGACAATAAAATATAATGTCAACGTTTTCACTAAATGACAAAGTTTCCTAAGATTGCTCAGTGCAGACATTGTATAGAGGCTTTTTCATGTTGTTACACTTTTAGTCCACAATAAAACAGTTTTATTACTCACAGAATCATAGAATCAAAGAATCACAGGAAGTTTGAGATTAGAAGGGACCATCTAGAGACAGCTTTTGAATATCTACAGGGAAGGAGAATCTGCCACCTCTTTGGACAACTTGTTCCAGTTTTGTGTCACCCTCACAGTAAATATTTATTTTCTCATGTTCAGATGGATCTTCTTGTGTTTCAGTTTGTGCCTGTGGCCTGTTGTCCTATTGCTGGACACCACTGAAAATACTCTGGCCCCAGACTCTATACACCCTCCCTTCAGATAGTTATACAGACTGATAAGATCACCCCCTTAGATCAACCTCTTCTCCAGGCTGAGAAGGCTCAACTCTGGTAGCCTTTCTTCTTAGGAGACATGCTCCAGTCTTTAATCATCTTAGGAGCCCTCTGCTGTACTCATGCCCATAGCTACATGTCTCTCCTGTATTGGAAAGCTCAGAACTGAAGGCCAACATCTTCAGATTGCAGGTTGTAAGAACAGCCGTGCTTCTGTATGAAGCCAAGACAAACACTTTGTGATCCTTTAATGAGGGACTGAAGCACACATGCATGCATTCTACCTCAGGTTATTCTGAAGTGCTTAAATTAAGTTTCTGAGACAGAATTTGATTTTTTATGCTAGTACGTTACAGAAATGGTTAACTTGAATAGCAATATATTTGATGTTCATTTTCAAAAGTGATTCAATGCCTAGGAGCATTTAGTCACTTTGAAGCATTTCATTTAGTGAGTGTATAAGCATTCAAAATACATTTTGAGTGTGCAGGAGTTAGCTGAAGAGTCAGTCTAATGTTACCCAGAACGTTCAAAAATATCTGTGTCATGAATTAGTGTATTACTAATTTGTAAGGATTTTGCTATCATTAAGTAGTGACAAAAAGATGTGTGTAACTTTTCAGAATGTCTGCCCAAGGGAAAACAGAAGAAAAAAAATCAGCACTTTGACACTGGCAAACTCATGCTGGAGGGCTTATCACATGCAGCCCAATCAATTCCTCTAACCGATTCTCTGGATAACAAACTCATCTTTTCTGTTACTTGGCTGAACAACAAAAGAGCAGGAGAGAGTGAAAACCTGTGTGTTTTTATCATCATTCACAGAGGAGAGCTGGAGCTTAGTGCTGAACTAAGTAGAGAAGCACTAAATGAGAATCATAAAATTTTACACTCCCTCTAGAAAATGTCTAAAAGGGATTCTTCCTTCCTTCCAAAAATAACTTTAAAAAATCACTAGGATACACAGAAGAGGAACAGAGCGTGGGCAGAGAATGAGCCTCCTCTGTGCCTCTACAGTATACTTCTACTCAAATCCTAGACAGGTCAGGCTAGAGGCCAAGGATTAATCCTTTTTCAGTGCACACCTAACCATTGGCTCGTTCTTCATCCGAGTTCAAAAGGGTGTAAGTTACTGCCAGCTGTGATTTGCATACCTGTCAGGTAGGAACAGATTGGTGCCATCGCCTCACATGTGTAGTCATCAAAGTGCTCCCATAAAATAAAGTGGATCACAATTGTTGCAGGTCTGTCCTGGACTGGTTATGAGTAATTTGGTATCCTAGTGCTTCCCTGTGCTGTTCATAGGCATAGAAATGTCAGAGAGTTATATCCTAAATCATCAAGTCCAATTTCCCACTATCTGAGGCCCTTCAGTCTGTGCAATCTTTCTCATGATTAATCTACTTTTGTTTAAAAAAMCTCTTTGCTCTAAAATAGTGCAACTGCTCTTTAACATCCTTCAGGAGAAAACCRCTTGATTCTGCAGCTAAATAGATAAAAACATGTGCCTGCTGTGTGATGTCACTGGAAAGGCAGACAGACAACATGGCTACAGAAATATCTCCACTATCCACTGCACGTCCTTCAGCTGCTGCCCACCATCATGCGGTAACGTTGTCAGAAATCTAATGGGAGCCAAAAGTATCCATAAAAACTAAAAGGCGATATGAAACCTGCCAACCAGACTTCTCTGTCAAATTGCTTCATCGGGCTGTAATTCGCTGTGAGGTGGAAGCTGTTCTTCCAGAACTGGCTGTTCCTCCAGGCACAGCCAACTGAGCATCCTGGCGCCAGGAGTCCTCCTCCGTGGCACTGCTGGTGCTGCTAGAGCAGAGGGCAGAAAATCCAACTGGAAAAGTCTTCCCTTTCTTGTCTGCAGAGCTTCAGGAAGACCCTGTGGCAGCACCTGTGGCCTGCTGAAAACTCACTGGCCCAGATGAAGGAAGAGCACAAAGGAAATTATAGTCAGTGTTGATATTTTAGCTGAAAAAGTGATTAGGATCTTGTCATCCTTGTCAATGTTTAAAAAGGTAAATAAATAATCTCCCACAAAGTCATACAGAAATTCCAAGCATTCAGATCCTTTGAAAAATCTTTTCCAACAAAGATACAKGAATTTTACCTGAGTATTTAAACTGGCTGGTAAGGCTGATTTCTAGTTTTGCTGTATTCTGTTCCATGAAGTTTTATCAACATTGTTTTCCTTAATCTGCTTTGGACACGTCTGAGGTAAATTTCCAATGAGTTCTTTCTTTCTTTCTTTTTTTTTCGCAGAAGCTGTACTGCATCACAGGCCTCACCTAATTTTATAAAGTGCCTATAGGTCAGGGTTCTGGCATGTCTCATATCCTCTCTGTGAGGATATTTCCAGTAAATGTAGTTTGCAGTTTACACTGTAGAATGGATGTTGATATGACTCAAAAAACTTCATGGTAAATTGTAGGTGAACTTTAAAAATCTGATTTGGCAAAGATATAGCATGTTCAGGGTGTTATAGAATTATAATTAGTAGCAGTCTGAAGTAGTGATCAGAAATTCTGTAAGGAAAGGTCAGGGAATACAGCAGAAGCTACTTTTGTAAATTCTGTGGAATATAACAAAACTCATACAGATAGCAGTAGAATTATGGCTTCTGTATGAAACTAAAATTCTACAGATGGTTTTTGTGCACATGCACTCTAACAGGATAGTGGTTCTCTTCATGAAATAAGAAGAAATTCTGTTTATTTCAGGATGAGGTGTCAGGATATCTGGAGATTGATTAAAGCTCTAGCAATAATATCAGGTGTGAATCTCTTTAATCTTATTTAACACTGCCTCTTACTGTAAAAATATATTATTTATAAAATTATCCTGAGGCTTAATTCATTGCCTTTGGTTCCTTTGAATCTTTCTGCAGAAATGAAGTTTAATTACGTAGTTCTTTCTGGTATTTTAAATTGAAATAAAAGGCTGGACAAGACCATTATAATGAGCTACTATAATCTTGTGCTTATCATACACACAGTGACTCTTGAATCCTGTGGTCAAATCTGGAGTTTAATCAGTGCAATGTGTTTTTGTCCTAATACAATGAAATGTACAATTAAAGATRATCTTTCCTTTTAAAGTGTCTCTTATAGATGTCAATGCATTTATCTTTAAGGAAAAACATGAGATAGAGATTATAACATCTAACTTTATTTCAGATTCTGAAGCTTCCAGAGCGCTTGCATAATAGTAATTTCATTCACTATTTAAACTGTTAATTAGATATCTGACAGCCATACTAACTATGCACCAAAAAATCTGTGCTTTTAATCTCCCTCATCTAGGGACATTTTTTTTTTTAATATCCAGTACACATTTCATGAGTAAAAAAATACAGTACATTTAAGCTTTCCTTTCTACATTGCTTACTAAATATAGTGTAATACAGGTAGTAATATGTTGTGGAAAGTTCTTCTGAAATATTATGTTCATTTATAAACTGGGAGTAAAAATTTACTCCTCTAAAATGATTTCCTCATCCAGAAATTAACACTGTTGGACAACTTGGTACATATGATAGGCCAGTTTATCTCTTCAGATAGCCCACAAAATTCAATAAAACAAATGAGCAGGCTTGTATTGCTTTTTTGTAGGTATTTTACAATAAATAGTATAGACTGTTCCAGAGCTAGGACACTGTGAATGTATTTATGAATGCAATGAATTTTACCAAACTAAATAAAAATCTAAATGAAAAAAAATTATTAATAAATGCAACAATACAACTTCCTTTCCCCAGAGGGCAATTGTGTAGGTCTACTACAGCAAAAGGCATTTTCACACTCTTATCAGCAACTCCTTAGTATAAAGAATGCATAGTGTCAGCAATGAAATACTCTGTAAACTCTGTAAATTGTTGTTCTTGCAATGGCATAATCTTTCTAAAAGGGAAAATACTAAAAATAAAATAGCAAAAGCCTYTCAGTAGATAAATGCAAAATTGTTTCCCTTTACAATAAGGAATGCTTGCAGTTTACAATAAGTAATGCGTGTAGCTGAATGTTTGCAGTAATATTTGCAAAGGAAAGGATATCAGGCTGGAAGATTACAGTTAAGTCTCTTGGTCAATACTAGTGCTACCTGAGGGATGCTGAACTCTGCAAAGGGACGCATGCTCTCCAGTTACTGGGAAGGTAGGATCTTAAGTGTTTTTCCTCCTCTTGGAAGCTGTTGAATCGTTCTTCCCTGCCCAACTACAGGTGAAGAATCAGCTTCTGAAAAAAGGCACAAGAGCCGCCCTCCCAGCACTAGGAGCACTGCAGTTATGGCAACTTCCATCTCTTTTAAGAATGAAAAGCTTCTTTGTAAATGAGGGATAGGACTGTTCCTCTKCTTGTGGAAAATTCTTTTCCCTTCATCTGAACACAAAACATTTAATAATAATAATAAAAAAATCCCATAAGACTTACGTCATACCCAGTTAGTCTGCACTGTTTCCAAATCCTTAACTTCTTGCATCAATRCAATTAGTCTTTGCTAAGCCAGGGTTTATCTTGTACATATGCAAAAGTCATGCATATATGTTAGCTTCAGCTAATACCCCATCTTCTTCTTCATATCCCAAGCAATTGTACAATCCTAGTTTCAGCCACAGCTGTCTACAATTTTGAGTTAGYGAAACATAAGAATGAAGAATGAAACATCAGGAGTTCTGCTCCTGTACAGCCTTGCTAGGTGTTAAAATGGGAATAACTGTTCTGCTGGTTGCAGACTAAAAAATTTTTATAATTGTGACCATGCATTTTGCACTTTTTCCACTTCAACATATTTCCCACCCTGTAGGAAATGTCATACAAACAAGCGTGACATACTCTTTTAAGATCCTCTATAATCAGCAAAATAAGTTGCCTACAACCATCAACTTGTCTGTGACATTAAATCTACTTCAGTGTCTGCTCTAAGGTCCCTCAGATAGAAATTTTTTTTCTATGACTATAGGAAGAATGAGGATAATGGTATATATTCACTGAAAATCCAACAACCTGGGGACAAATACATGAAATCACAACTTCTTTCATTAAAAAAAGAAACAAACAGTGAAATTTGCAGAAATGCATGCATTCCTAACATGATCTGTATCTTCAAGAAATGATCAGTTTCTTATGTGGCAGCATTTTCTTTCGTCTGAAATAAAGATACAAAGGTTATGAATAAAGATAGTGYAGTATAAATACATAAGTTTGTTGCAGATCTGTATGTTGTGGTTGGTGGCATGGAAGACATGTGATTCCTTGGCCAGTAGAATACTAAAAATCAGTGTTAGCCAMCCCTTAGCAATATATGTCCCCTCTGCAACACGTCACCGTTCAGAAGACTTCTCAGAGATCCTCAGCACGAAGAGAAAATTGTTAGAGATGATTGAGGTTTCTCTTAAAACTCAAGAGTGTGTCTACAGCAAGAAACTATTTCATGAGTCTGGGAATGCTTTTATGATGGTTTCATAGGCGGGAGGAGGGGTCTGGGTGGAGTGGCAGATGCGGAGGTTGTTGTTGGACCAGTGGAATTCGGGCCGACTTAAACTGTTGGTRGTGCTTCCCACGAGGGTTGTGGTGGTACTTGTGGGGGTCAGGGTGATCAGCTGACTGTTGGTGTCCACGGGCAGGGGAGGGCTTTGCAGGAAGGGGTGGAAGGTGGAGGCGCGGAAGCTTGGCTTGCGGGGGAAGGAGTTGGCTTGCTCCAGGGACGCTTGTCGCTGGAAGGTGAGGCTGGCCAGGCTGAGGTTGCTCCGACGCTCACAGCTGCTGTTGCGATAAAACCCAGTCCTGCCGCCAGCGTGGCCGTGGGAGGGCGGTCTGGACCGGCGGCTGTAGGAGGACGAGCTCCCCKGGGATATGTGGGCACTAGCTCGGCGGCGGGACAAGCAAGTGAGCAAAGCCCAGATGATCCCTCCGATCACCAGACCAACCACCATGGACACAGTGAAGGCTATTGTTATCTGCTCTGAAACACAGCAAAAAAATACACATCAAAGTTAGCTCATCAGCTCTGAAGGRGGTTGATCCCTGCAAATTTAAGATGGTATCCTGCTTAGAAGGAGAGCAAACCTTAAGRTCTTTGTGATGTTACTGAAAGGTCATATAAAACATAAACCTTACATACCTATAAACAAAACAACAGATTGGACTCTCAATACAGTGTTTTCTTTTTATTAATTCAAAAGCATCTAGAGAGTATCTTGCTTTTGACACGATTGCCTGCATCAAGGCAAGGGAAAAGTCTTTCTCCTCTGCCAGAATCAGTCACTCATGAGCCACAAAGTTGTGTCATAGAACAACCAAGTATTTGCTTCTGTGGTATTATTTGTGTATACACAAACATACATATTTACTGACTGATCTGTATCTGAGATGTAGCTTTTACCATTTTCTAAAGGCTTAACCTTTTCTAAAGGCTATTTATTTTAGCATGAAAACATGTTGAAGTCTTTTCCTGCTGAGAAACTGATACTTTTAACCCTCAGAGTAATTAGTGTAAATTGCCATATAGTAAAAGATTTTGGTCAGATATAGCCTTTATTTATTGTAGACCTCACAGATATTTCTCTTCCTCCACATGCCTAATTTGAAGATACATTAATTTGTCATTAAGAAAAGAATACATTTTCAGTTCTTTCATACCAGGTTTCAAGCATTAAGAGAACTGGGAAAGGAAAGGAAAGGAAAGGAAAGGAAAGGAAAGGAAAGGAAAGGAAAGGAAAGGAAAGGAAAGGAAAGGAAAGGAAAGGAAAGGAAAGGA
>PTEX01000046.1:2383593-2394143 GCA_003342815.1 Eudromia elegans | reverse complement strand
AAGGAAAGGAAAGGAAAGGAAAGGAAAGGAAAGGAAAGGAAAGGAAAGGAAAGGAAAGGAAAGGAAAGGAAAGGAAAGGAAAGGAAAGGAAAGGACACAGCTAGAATAATTTTCTTTCTCACATAGTTTCACAGTGTCAAGGAATATGAATTTTTCCTCGTATGTTTCTAAGAACAGGTTAGTTATCTCAGAAAAGGTGTCACTTCTACAACTGAGCCCCATCTTTTTGCTTGTCTAAGAATTTTGGAAATAACTTTCTAAACATGGTGGTTAAGGCATGTGGTGAATGTAAAATCCYTATAGAACCCCTAAAAATTCAAAAAAGGGAGGGATCCAAAACAAGAAGTATTTCAGGGTTGACTAGTGGTGGAGCAAAGTGAGATAGAGCCACAGGCCAACTTGAAACATGCTTTTTCTCTCTGTTCTATATCATATTTGTGAAACATATTTGTTAAAGCTTGTTAAAATTTGGKTTTATTTGTTAATTTGTTAAAAAGGAAATTACTGTAATAGACAAGAATTTGTAACTCTGTTAGCATGCTGAAGTATAGGTCAGCTAAGATCACACCCAGCAGCACAGGCAGCAGCTCCCCAATATACAGCAAMAGATTAACTACATTAAAGTTAGTCCATGATGTCTTGCAGGATTTAGTGTAGGTAACTCCAGAATGGATGAAGCACTCGTGTGCAACCTAACAATTGCTTTCCGAAAGAGAGGTGAGTGATCATTGGTATAATCACACTTCAAGAGTTAGTTTTCGTTACCTTCGTTAGCTATCTTTAATGAAAAATTGTTAATTATGTGATTCATGTTGTTTAGGTTGACTCATTTTTTAGCTCAACTGAAATGTTAGTTGCATTATTATGTTTTGAGAGGCTGGGGAATGCCCCAAACTCAGGGATCTGTGCTGCTTTCCAGTTGTTTTCGCCATCCGCCCTCGAGCGGGAAGGTGGAGAAGGGGCTCTGAGGGCCCAGCAGGCTGCGGCGCAAGCAGAAGCCCCCCAGGCTGCACAAGTGTACCTGCCCCGGGGGTTGCCATGCGCCGTGCTGAGGATTTGTCCCCGCATCCGCCTAGGCATCATTTTCACCACCTGCACAATCAAATCAGGGCTTCACACTGTTAAAAGCAGACAAGGGAATTGACAAAAGTATTGAGTGCAGCTCCTCAGTCCTTCCCGCGTGCTGTTCCCCTGTGCTGCAAAAACAGCACAGGCAATTAGTCTTTTTGATAATGTCTTCATTTGCTTTAACTTTTTCAATTCTCTTATTTTTCTTCTTCCATTTATGAATGCAAGAATAGAGGGACAAATTAACCCCTGGGGAAACTCTGCTAGGTTTACACTGGTTACTGCAGTTCCCATATGGTATCCCATAGACTCTCACTTCATTTTGGACCTACATTTTATACTTTTGATTTTTGTTATAGTATTAGCAGTAGATCCATGGTTTCCAAGCACTTTATTCTATTCCCAGACTCTCCCTGACCTCAGTGGGAACTGTGGGGGCACACTAATAGGTTGAACTTGCTCTTTGTTGACTCCCTGCAGAGGATAAAGTTCGCTGAACGTAATTCAGTTCTAAAAACTTATATTGAAGAATTGTAAATCTATGTCCATTGATTTCCCCCTTAGAACGTTCAGTGATCATAACCCTGAGGTACATTGGAGAAAATACTACAAAACAGAGATAAAGATCACAGGCAGAGSAGGGCTTGCTGCACCTGGGATTTAAGAGGAACAGCTAGCTTTCACATAGCTGTTTTTAACATCCTTRTTCTGGATAGTTTCAGGGTAATACTACCCTTTCAGGAGAGTCAGAGCGATATTGCCAGGTAATATTTCCCAAGGAGTTATTATAATAAGTYATGGCTTGTTTGAAGTGGTATATGTCATTCTATTTTCTGTTTTTTGGGGGGGAAAAAAAAGAAAGTTCAAGATAAGGAGGGGATGCTGAAAAACAATAAAGCATTATACTCTACCAAACTGATAGCCTCTAGCAAGCCCTTAGCATTCTATAGAATTCACACATGCCAAATTTGAATGTGCAATTAGCAAATAGATCTGACCATATCCACTATGAAATCTTTTTGTAGTTATCCCTCTGAGAAGATCTTTTCAGACAGTCTAGGGATCTGGTAGCAAAGCCAGACAAACCAGATTTACATCAATCCATAAGCCTTCTGGGAAAGGAGCTRCTTTCTCGTCTGCATCATCCTGGAGTACACCTCACCAAAGTTAACAACATGGTCCCTACTCAGACTTGTCAGCTTTCTCTCAGGAGAGACAATTTCTTTTATGACAGGGCACAGAGCATCKTGCCTTGCAGAAATACCTAGGTCAATCTCTCATTTTTTCAAGGTTTTATTGCCAAAATGACTGCAGCAAGACATCTCTTTGAAATCAGAGATCACATTGAGAATTCATTTGTCCCACTAAAATGCAAGAGTTTTCCCAAGGAATCTCCCTCTGATCCTCACTCCATCTGGATAAGGGTCAGGAGAGAATTTTGTTCTCTGAGCTCAGGAAACTGTTAGGTCTTTCCTACAGCCTTATGGTAAAATCACTGAGGTGTAAAGTTAAGGGGGGTGCAAGATCTTTCTTCCCCTATGCTCACAAAATTTTTGGTTGGCCAYGTACATGAGGCCTTTCAAAGTCCTGCGAGTAGTATCTTCAGAAAAAGCCTCTTAGGGTAAGAAACCTGGGGCAGGAWTGGAAGGCAAAGTACTAGATGCAATGGGGAGAGAGATGGAAAACACTGTTTAGTAAGTCTGTGTACATATGACTGGAATTTGAACTGCATTTTTGCCAATAATAACTTTAACAGAAAACCAGCTAGACTTCCAAACATCTGTTCTTTTCATGCTATTGCTAAGCACAGGAAGGTAGAAAGCAACACAAGGTGAAATGATACAAAAATGTTTAATCCCATTGATTTGTAGTAGRTCCCTCTCAAACACTGCATTCTGCTTTACAGGAGGAGTCTGTTTGGCAACCGGTTGGTCAAGAATGTCATTGCTCAGTGTTCAAAACTCTGCCACTTTGGACATGTTTTGTTCATGCTRTGTTATTGCAGGATTCTTTTCTTCGGCAACTGGGAGCCGGGTTCCCATTTCTCTTTTCCTCCACCCACCCAAAACTAGCATGAGACACTGAGAACCTGACATGCCCCCTTCTTCTGTGTGCACTTCACTGAGTTCACATGCAGAGCACATCACACACAAGCTGCTTGATTTCAGCTGTATTAGAAAAATACCAAAACATACTATTTTGCTGTATGTTGGGAAACAGCTATTTTCATATTTTCTATCTGAATTTTAGAATTTTTAATTTTGTTCCATTTCAACTCTTTCCTTCTCGCATTTTTGTGAGTTTACTTTATGTTGTGGCAAATATCAGTGGGGTTCAAGAAAGTTAATATTCCTCCCTCTGCATATGAACATGTGTGCACGTGCATACGCTGCCTTGTCCCAAAGCCAGAAAGTTTTGCCAGGGGGTAGAGGGAGCTACAGACATGCAAAAATGCAGTTCAGCCTCCACCTCACACTATTTTTTTTTTCCTCCAAATGAAAACTCAGTGAGAAATTCTGGTATAAAAACTGTACAAACCAGTAATGGCATTTACATCTGAGCATCACACAGCTTAGTGTAGAGCACCAGCTAGTGTATTTAAGTATGAACTGCACTAACATAAAAAAGGCAAGTGTAATAACTTGAATATTAAGAGTGGATCAGATACTGCAGTACAGAAGTCTCAGTGGCTTTTCAAGTGTCTTTCTTGTCAATCATCAGCGTGCTCTAAATCGTGCAAAGCCAGACACAAGTAGCCAGAGTCTCTCAGTGTTTTAAAAGACTCCTAATATCTTTCTACAACTGCAGCTAACGCCTGGAGCTGAGTCGAAAAGGCTGCTGCTGCTCCTCACAYGTCCAAGACAGCAAGGAGGAACAAGGAGAAGAAGAGCGGCTTGGATTCTGAAGAACATCTTGTTTCCTGACAGGGAAGACAAAAGGAGTCRAGCTACCAGAGGTTTTATTCCAGTTCTGAGAACTCCAAGAAACTCTAGTTATCAGCTGGGTCTGGTATCAACTCCGGCAGCATTTGTGCTGCTATTGTCATGCTGAGTTTGAAAAAAAACAACTTCCCTGTAGCTGACAAGGGCTGACATTACCATCTTCCTGCTTGTTTTATCAAAACAATTTCTCATTAATTATTTGTGGGCAGCTCATGATTCAGTAGGTGGGTGAATCAGTTGCTCTGTAAAACCAACCAGCTGTGATCTTAGTCTCCGCAAACTTTCAGAAAGGTCACAGGGCTCTTCTGAAAAGAGACGGAGCGCTAGTCTGAAGCACAAGGTGATTCAGGTAATTGCAACGTGCATAAAACAGACAGGCAAGGATGGTGGGGTCTGCAGAACAGACCCATGAAATAACCTGAAAGAAGGGCAGCCTGGGGAGAACATGATGACTAGTAAACACAGTGCATGAGTAAGGTAGGTAGGGAACGTCACTGCTTCATGGAAACACTCTGCTTGCTACAGAGATGTTTTACGCTGACTATGCTAGCGCATGATTCTTCTCAGCAGGAACTGAGGGTAATTTTCCCACTTCTCCTAATAAGGAAACAGTTGCTCTTTTGCACTTGCTTTTATGTCTACTGCAGATAAGCTAATAAATACTGCTTTTAAAACACAYAGCAAAGGAAATTCAGCTGAAAATGTAACAAAGCATGTTTCTAACTGTAATGATATGTTTTTAACTARAATAGACAGACCAGGAAGGCAGTGGAATCCCCACCAAAGAAATAATGTCAATCAAGAATTGTTRTGATATAGTTTATCGTGTCTGGAGAAAAGAAGAACAGATGATGCCTAGAAGTACATATTGGCTTTATTTTGTGCAGTTTCTAAGGCTTTCCATGGTGACAGGGTAAGCAAAAAGGCTCTTAGAAGCTTCTGAAAATTTATTAAGTAGGTTGCAAGGGGAAAAAAATTCTCTAGTCTGTGGCCTTGGATTAATCCTRCATTTGAAATGCAGCGGGGGCAGCTGTGCTTCAGAGAGTTAACTTCATAAARGAACAACCTACCTAGGAACAAGATTGCCCCCTGCTGGAAATTTATGCTGGAGCACTAAAAAAATACATAAAATAGGTATGTATGTCAGAAAATCTGAAAATGAACATTTGAAGGAARGATAACAGAGCAGTTAACAGCACTCAAAAACTCAGGAAGGCTCAGRATTAGGTTGACATAAACAATGTAGGACTAGCTTTTTTCAGAAGCTTTGAAATTAAGGTACACCACTGAGGCACAACACAAATATTCGGAAGCTTAGTGAGGCAGATTTGTGGCTTTGTGCCTATATCTGAGTTGACAGTGAAATATGAGGATAAGTCTCTTCTTAAATTCACATTTCTTGCCACTCACAGCAAACTCCAGAATGATCTCTGTTCTTCAGAATAAATTTGCTTTATATTTACTAGTACWGTCATTCCTTTTGATAAAAAGCCAGAAAAGTGGAACATGCTGTCTTAATACCCTGTAAACATCTTGAGGTTGGTAATGTTCCCTTGATATTACTGRCACCTGATTTTTACTGTAATGATAAATAAACAGTAATTGTGACAATCAGAAGGGAACATCTAAAATAGAGATGTCAGAATGTTTAATTTCATGCCTTTGGCATGAGCATATATATATRTRYGTATATATATATGATTCCTTTGTGAAGAGACAGAAACTTTGTCATTGTATGGTTTCATTACGATTCTCAATGTGTTATAAAGACCGTAATATAATTTTGATCTTTTTCATGTGTGCAACTCCTCTCTCAAAGCATTCTTATCAACCTCACAAAACTAGAGCATAGGGTTAAGTTACATGTCCTTTGCACAAACTTAAATCAAACAGTAAATCAGAATTTGCCAAAGTGCAATACACCATAATCTTGTAACTATTACTGAACTAACAAGATCATTCAATAGATACTAAGACAAWTTAGTTGAGACAGTAATTCTACAAATATTGAGAATAAAATCAGTTCCAGTATGAAAGAACATGAGTGACTAGAGCAGAATCTCAAGAATTAAGGAGATGCTTAAGAAGCCCATGCTGAAGGAAATCTGGTGGGGCCCCCAATGATTTGGTTTCTCAAACACAGTCCATTTTCACTCCAAAATGTACTGCCTTTGAGATGGCAGCACAGAGTATCCCACTGACAGGTCCAGCTTGTGCGTTGCCAGCTCAGAAATAGTCTTCAATGAAAACAGCATTTGTTATCCTATTTACAGTCTCATTATTTATYGAGATTGCTAAAACTAGGACCCTTTTCAGGTAAAAATGAAGGAAGTTGGACAAAATTGAAAAACGTGAATAAGAGAAGCCATCAGTGAACTTTGTTAAATATGATCTTCAGTATCCAGTAAACTAGAATTTCAGTAGCAGAAAAGGGAGTCTCTATTTAAATCATATTTTTCTGCTTCTTTTGCTACCATAATATCTTAGCTACATCTAGTAATGAAAAAAAATCCCTGCTTCATTTGTTCTTCCTCAGGCAATAAGTGGTACAGTGAGTACAGTGAGTATTTTGAGAATACAGAAGTATATTCACRTGTTAGTCAAAGGTAGTGTTCTTCAGTTACTTTTAGTTTAGAAATCTGAGCTTTTTTCTCCCAATATTTGCTCTGTGACCAYGGGCAAATCAAACAGTTTCAGAGATTTCCCTTACATCAAATAGGAATAGGAGTAATCTCTTTTAGTGTGGGCTAATTAATCGGGATCCGCAACTATCTGTGAAACCACCAGCTGAAACGCAGTGGTATGATTTCAAAGTAGAAGTATTAATATCTGGATTTTCAGTCAGCTCTTCACCAGCCTGAGGATACGATCCAGGCTGGGGACTCAGTGCGCAGGGACTTTGGTCCTTTTCTCCCACGAGCCAGCAGCACCCAGGGGTTGTGCTTGCATAGGGCTCTGCCAGGTGGGTGGGCTGGTCCAGRTCCTTGCTTGCACAGGGATTCATGMATAAGAGATATCAGTTGAATAGTCAAATATCCCATAAGTGTGTGTTAAGATGCTGGACTGTGAATTCAGGTGTCTGGGGAAAAGTATTTATTTTCTTCTGCAAGCTGTATTACAAATTTGTATTACAGAGTTCTAGCAGAGAASGAAGGCAGAAGTGTACTAGAAGTCTAAGAAGTTTTTGCATCTTACTGAATAGAYTTCTTTTTCCTCCAAACTACTTTGCTAAAAATTTCTTAGACAATATTTCATAATAAAGCTGTATATATTTGTATTGTTGGTGTAGTCCTGTTTTATGTTCTTTAAYGATTGAATATTAAGTTACAATTGTCCAGTTTTTCAATACAAGAAAATCGAAAGAGTCCATCTCCTCAAATAGAAGGGGATTTATTTATGCTTTTGAAACCAACTCTACTGCAGCCTAACAATTTACTTTTTCAATTTCTTTTTTTTTCTGAAGTTTTATTAGAAGAACAAGAAATATTTTATGCATAGCTAGCTGCTATGAAATAGTTTGCAAAATCAGAATAAAAGTACATTTTATTAAGTTCTTACAGGAATTGAAGTTTTTACTCCAGTAAGTTGGAGGAAAAAATGTAGTAGTCAGTGCCAATTGTTCTTGATGGGCTATAATTTCCCCCTAGCCTACAGGGTAGGGTTATGAAATGAAGCTCATCTTACAAGGACAAATGGTCTGCCATGAGTCTTGGTTTTAGTTTGTGTTATTTTTTGATGGGTATGGACATGCCATGCCATGCTCATACACCAGCTTGGTCTTCTGTACAATGGAGGCAGCACCACTAACAGCCATTAATCTGACTAATAAAGATTTTTGAGCTCCTCTGTTAAAGGAGCTGCAATGGCAAAATGGGATTTTTTCCTCCAGTAGGTTTTGCAATGAGAAGAAATGAAAGAATCACTGAATCCACAATACACTGACAAAAACTCACATGAATCTGAATCCTGCTAGACTCAAACAGTGGAGCATGTGTTTGCTACCTGGGGTTTGTTATAAGGGGAGAGCAAAGCACCAAGTTCTTTCTCTYGTGTTGCTGCTGCTGCTGCTGTCCACACATTCACATGCCAATCCACTCACCAGGGGATTTCACTTAGAAGAAGAAACACACTCCCTTTCCTAAAAATGAGGTTCCTGRATTCAGTGGCTAAATTAGGCATGACTTGTTTGGCAGTTGGCTCAYGTGACAACAAGTGACACCACGTACTCAATCAATAGAGTACGTATAACTGCCAAAATGCTATACGCTGTGCTTTTTATTAATATTTAAGTAATACTCTGCAGAAAAATTGCCTCTCCCTGCTGTTACCTTAGATCTACGTCCTTTCTGCTAAGGATAGTTAAGCATTTGATAAATCAATGGCTGTATGAGCAAAAAAAGAGTAGGGAAGAAGCAGTAATTAGGAAGCAACATAACACCGCCTGAGGATGACAGACCCACATGAAAAGAATAATTTATACACAAGGAAAAAATCGTGCTCTGAATAGACAGCATGTAAGAATAAGACTGGGCTTTTCTCCTCATGAAATAGTTCGCTGCTTTCATCCAGCTACAGTGACACTTTCTTTGGGCTTGCCAGAAGGGGGGCAAGGCAAAAAAAAGCGCCCTCATTAATATATACTTTTATCTCTCTGACAAGTCTGTATATTAGATCTTGAAATTGAATTATATGTTCAATTCCTGAATGCAAAGACTGATTATTGAAATGATTCTTTCTGACTGAGTAATGAAAGTAGTAGGTTTCACATATTTGCCAAACTTCTACTTAGCTAGTAGTAAAATAAACATAATTATATTCAAATTGGAACAAATGTGATTAGTCCAAATTTTGAGAAGAGAGTAAATTATTTACTTGAGAAGAATCACAGAATCACAGSATGGTTGAGGCTGGAAGGGACCCCTAGAGATCACCCAGTCCAACCYCCTGCTCCAGCAGGGACCCCTAGAGCACGGGGCACAGGGYGGCATCCAGGCRGGTTKGGAAGRTCTCCAGAGAAGGAGACTCCACAGCCTCTCTGGGCAGCCTGTGCCAGGGCTCYRTCAYCCTCACAGGAAAGAAGTTCTTCCTCACATGGTGATGGAACTGCCTGGGTTTTAATTTATATCCATTGCTTCTTGTCCTGTTACTGGCCACCACCAGGAAGCCAATAGGAGTTTAGCCCCACCCTCTTTACATCTTCCCATCAGGTATTTATGCATGTTAATAAGATCACCTCTCAATCTTCTAAATCTAGAAGAGATTTACTTGTGCAATTTTTATATAAAGTCTATATAAAACCATAAGAGGTGACGATTTATAAAACCGTATAGCTGACACAGAGTAAGAGTTCCAAAAGTTAGCCAGAAAATAAAACATTGCATTATAACTAAGATATAGTTTTCTCTCCAGGAGAAATCTGTATTCTTTGACTCCTGTACCTGGTAAAGTGGAAATGAAATGTCTGTTTCCTGCAGTAGCTGGATGGGCAACCTCGTTGCTTTAGATGCCCTTTAGCATTATGGAAGACAATGAAGCGACAAATGCAGCAACTCCAGCAAAAAGAGCCGCCACATACACAAGAAATCTAATTGAAACGCTGCATATAACTCCTTCCTTCTCAAAATCAGTAGAGGGAGAAGAGGAACATTATAGTCTGAAATGGGAAGCAGTGAAGGGGGAAGGGTCAGCGGAAGAYGAGTACCACCTTCCTTTATAGCCAAGTTAGCACAAGTCATGGATTTGTTCCTCTTTCAGTATGATGTTTCCACTGGCCTTCAGGGGCAGAGGGGACATGCTGCGTGTCACAGGGCAATGACACCCACTGCAGTTGCACTGCCAGTGAAAGATGATGTTTGCACACAGGTGCTGCCATGGCTAAGCCTTCCTCATAACATGCTTTTATCTTCTTTCAGTTAAACCCACGTTCTTGTTTCCATTTCTGTCAGTATTAAAGCTATTCCTTTTCATAGGAATATCTTGGAAATTGTCCTGCTTGAGTCACTATCCCAAGCTGCTTCGCTGCTGCTTTATATTTCCCAAGTKCAACCCATGCTGTGGTCAGGGTGACTGGAAACAGGAAGATCCTTCCTCTGATGACTTTGAACCTGGTAGAGAGCACAAGATCCTTCTGTCCCATGCAAAGCTGAACAGGATAGAAAAATGTTACTAATTCAAATGAAATCTTCACTTGATTACACTGTATGATATCCCTATTTTATTTGTGGTATCCTGTAACCTTTCTGTGAGGAGCTGAGGAAGGGCTTGCAAGTGCATTAAATTAAAGATTGGTGATAAGGAACGAAACATTTAATGTGTGCTTAACATTGCCTCAGACTGCTTGTTGTCTTCATAACATTGTTTAAATGTATCTTCTTTTATATCTGTGCTATCATTCTACTTGAAAAAATGATCATGTTTACATGGAGGCATTTATAAAAACAGAATGTGCTTTTCTGTCTGATTCCATATCTCATCTTGTCTTGTGGTCTTTTGTCTTTACGATATTTCTATGAAGAAGCACAAGGTAGTTTTCTTTTTTGG
>PTEX01000046.1:2357397-2383533 GCA_003342815.1 Eudromia elegans | reverse complement strand
AAGTAGGGACCTGAAGCACAGAGAAACTGTCTGGTCTTTCAAAACCCCTAGCAAAAGTCTGCTCAAAAGTATTCTTTCTGCACTATACCTAATAGTATTCATTATACTATTCACATCACACAAATGGGAATTTTCTAGTGCAGAAAATGGTTTCTTACATATTTAAGATTTAAGAGAATTAGCCCAACTGATCAATATTTGTCTTGGCTGAGAATCAGAAAAAAAWCTCCAGACCTATAACTTTCCATCAGGTTTCTCAGACGCTTCATACAATGAATTCTGAGACCTTTCCAGCTAAATGGAAGAAAATGAATCCTTCCTGTTCATCAGGTTAGAGTGCTTTTATATTGGGTTCATAGGACAATGGCAGATACCAGAACCTATCAGTGGGGACATTTGAATCACATATTCTTCAAAACAAAGACTCTTGCTACTCTCATTCTTGTCTATGGAAGGAATTAATCCACCACTTGTTATTTGAAGATCTAAGAGTATGTCAGTGGAAATGCAGCTTTGGAGGTGAAAATTTTTTTCTTTTCTAAGGTTCTGGCTTGGATAAGGAGACACGCATAAAACTTTGCATTTAGTCCATAGATAAAAAAATAGGCAAGTAATAAGGGACCATCAGGGCTCTGGAAAATTTGTAATAGCACAACTAAAAGCCCTGGCCATTTATCTGTTTGGAAAGGATAGSTAGGACAGCCGAACAGAAGGTTGATTCACCTGTGACTTGTTCTCCTATTAACTTCTTTTGACAGRGCCAGAATTCTGCTTGACTCCTTGRCTCTAGTATATCATAAGCGGAAGCCCTGAGATGCAAGAACTGAGTGATGGCTCAGCATTCCTGCTAAGCAAGAAGCCAGATTCTGAAGCTCAAGTTTTAAGCAAACAAAAGACTTGTTAAGGCAGTGTGTGWTAAGAATCACTAGGAAGTTGTAACAGGAAAGTGGTCTGTGTGGACATAGCCAATATCTGACACATAGAGCAGAGGTAGTTTGAAGACTGCATTTTGCATATGATACCTATGAAATGAGGGAGATATTTGTACAAATTCCTGAACAAAGAACACAGATATATTCTTTCAGATATGTTTGAGTTCATTATGCCAGTATGGATTATCCTTTCATCTGAAAACATATATYGGGACAATTTTGCTTCATTCTCTCTAATTCATCTCTATTGATTAATCTGGTTTATTTTTAGTTTGTTTCTTTTGGGGTAATTTTRTCAATTTTTACCTATTGTCTTAACTAAATGCAAAAAGGCAGTGAAGTTAAAGACATTCAAAAATTGACCAAGTCRTTTATCACCAAAATTTTCATTTTAGTCCTCTACTACACCGTGAAAAAAGAACAGCTCACTAAGTCACCAGAAATATAGCGTGGTTATTATTCTGGGTCATGATAATATTCATATTTGCATACTAGGGGTCTCTATCCCCATATTTASTCACTGTCCCCTGAAGAGGACAATGCTCTACTACTTTGGATAAGCACTGACAAAACCAGAGCATGACTGCACCACTTGGCTGCAAGAAGGCATTTGTGTCTCTTCCTCTCTGTTCTCCTGCTGGGGCTGCTTCCAACAGCAGGAACCTCTAATGTCTGCAGTGGTCTGGCTCCAACAAAGTGCTTTCAAAGGAAAGAATCTCACTACTTCACATCCTATCACTTATGCAGGTGTCAGTGATCAACTCTGAAGACTATAGAAAGAGATAATATCTCCTGTGATGACATTTACTCCTTATGTTATGAGTTCCTTATGATGTGTGATAAGCTCCCAAGTATTTGCACTGTACAGATCACAWGGGTTTTCCAAAACATACTGAAGTGATGAAAAAAAAAAAAAAAGAAAACAACCACCAGAAAAGTTTCCAATAGATGCAGTTAACAGCCTGCCTCCAATCACCTATCTCTGTCTTGGCTGATATCCACTAATTAAAATACCATTGCATTTTAGAGTGGAAATGCGAGAAAAAAAAAAAAAAAAAGAGAGAATAGAAAAGGAGAAGAAAAATAGCAATTCAGGAAACACAGTCTTGAGAGTGATACTGAACCTGAATTCCAAGGTTCTATTTTTGTAGTATCTTTTGGTTCCACTTCAGCAGTTTAGAAAAACCCTAAACCTGAAGGCTGTCTCTAAGAATGYGCAGTGATAGAAAGCATCTGCAAGATCTCTTATGTCATGTCTTCACTCCTTTCTATCTGTCTCCAAGGCAATTATATCCTCATTCTGATGTTTTCTGCTGTATTAGCAATTCTCAGACAGTAAAGACCATTTTGGGTTCTCTGGCTTATACCAGGGGTCACTTTCAGGTAAACTAGAGAAGAAAATGATCTGGTTGAAGTTACCACATCTGCTCTAAATTGTGCCACAGGTGGCCTCAAAGTTTAGCTTTTGTGTAGCAGGTCTAGCAGGGCAGCTGAGGCAACTCAAGCGTTTTTATTTAGTGCTGCTAAGGATAGACTGGATTGGTATAAAGAATTACYGTGTCTAGAGGGGAAAAAAAGGGCAGCACCAAGAGGGTACACATGAAATGCACTGTCACAGCAGAGTCAAGGTGGAAACTAGTAAATTTAATCTGGTCACCATAGGATTAGCCAAATKTTTTATTTGTTTATTTATTTTTTCTTTCCAGAGAACTGAGCTAGATTTGGTGCTGTTGCTTCTMCTCTGGCAGCACTGCAGCCCAGGAAGGGATCGCAGAAGAGGATTTGAGTCCCAGAGCTGCCTCTTGGTCTTTCCTGTGTTAAAGAGCCCTGTCGCAGCTTGTGTCAATGCTGCCCTTAACAAGTCGTATTTCTGTTCATGAAGGAAGAGAATGATATGAGAAGTTCTTAACCATCATAACCATAACATGATCTCACAGCACAGTATCTGGCATCAAGATATGCTTGTACCAAAAGATCATCTTTTCCAGAAAGAACTTGACTTCTTTCAAGCAAACAAACACTTTTTAATGACAGAAAGGACCTGAGTTAAAGGGRAGGCAAAACAAAATTTGGCATTCTATTTATAAGTTATGAGGTATTTGTGGCTTAWAAAAGTCAGGTGACCGTGCTCAAAGCACTAGTGTGAGACAATTATCCATTACATTGGAAGCCAGATGATATATGGCRTTATTTCCACATACTGGGCAAGTAACATCCTGGATTCTGACTCAAGAAAAAAAATGCTACTTAATGTTTTAAAGTTATTAAATTGTTCTGTTACATTTTTTAAATAGATACTTGAGTAAAAGTAGATTGAAGGATAGTGTAARTATTCAAGTTTGTGTTGATTAATATCTGCTTACACTTGTCTCTACTGCTGTCATATGGATCCAATGTACTCTTTAAATTAAATTTCCTAATTTGAAAATATATACCAATCTACACTAGAGGAATAGAATTGTCTCAAAGCCATTTATTGTATTTAATTGTGTGTGACTGAAAATGCTTTTAGGAATTACAAGAAATGTACTCCTGGCTAAAAAATGGATACATCTTTGCTTCCACTGCTAACTTACAAATCAAAGTGAACTCAATAAAGTCTATATTAAAAYAGTAAAAAATGAGATTAGTAGGTGATGGATGGGTACTAAGCCCTGAATTTCTCACTAAGCTTTTAACCAGACAAAAACTCCCCTTGAAACCAAACCACCAATAAAAGAACTAATAAAGACTCTCTGTCTACAGGCCTATGTAACAAGAAGAGCACTGAAGTCCAGCAGACAGACTTTTGATGCTACTCTTCCTGCCTCTGTCAAAGGACATCTATGGATTTCCATTGCAAAATAGGGGTTAGCAGAGATTACGCCTCTTCAGAAAAGCCAGCACCTAGAATAGATGAACTTCTGTGTCCTCATCTCAGTTCAGGCGGCTTATCTGAAATAGGCATGTGAATCTAAAAAGAATCTCCTAATACATCTTTCATAGGGAAMTGCTAATAGTAGCCAAAGAAGAACCAGATTTCCAGGGACCACAACACCCCAGTCTAGCATAAGCCCTGGGATAAGCTTCTTTGCCCTTCTCACAGAGGAGACTTGCTGTCATAAGTAGGAGCTTTATCATGAAATTCAAAAATTTAAGGTTAACATTCCTTTTTTAATTTTTTTACCTCAGAACTGATGTCAGACTAAGGAAACTAGTGTTTTGCCTCTACTATTTCACTTTGGCTGCATAATGTAACATTTTAGAAAAACTGCAGAAGGATGACAGTGAAACTGAATTCAAAAGAAGAATCAGAAAAAGGTACAGCATAAGCTTATTGTCCCACAGGATCTGCAATAAAGAATGCGAGCTATTAATTCTCCAGGCCTTGTCTTTGACTCTATGTGATTAGCTTTATGCAAATGYATCTGTTTTGTTAAGGTTTTGGCATGAACAGAAAGGGAATTTAAACCACTCGAGGTAATCACATTCAATGACATAAATTCAATTGTTGGTATATGTTGATTTTATCTACACAGCTTTATTCACGTGAACTTCTAATACAATGCTCTCCCTGGAATAGTTGTGAAGAGAATTATTTAGGCTCATATTAGTTATGTAGGCACATATTAAGATGTATTAAGACAGTTTAGTTTGTTCATTGTTTTTAAATTCCTAGAGTTACTTTTAAGATCCTATTGTGTTACGTTACCACTGGAAACCGCTTAGTTTTAGAAAACAGGATGCCTGCATATTTTCCAAAGGAGACTTAGACAATAGACAGTTTATAATTTTATAAGAGATTAGAGATCATTAGGAATAGTTATTCTGACACATTTTATAGTATTTGTTTTTTTCTTGCAGTCAGTGCCTGATCAGCAAACCTTTACACACCCGCTGAAATGTGTACCCTGGCCATGTCCTCGGGACATTGAGAAGTCACGCACGCATGCAGAAGGATATGGATCTTTGTAATGTGTTCAAACTCAACAATGCTCCATAGTGGTTGGCTTAGAAAAATAGTGAAGCAGGCTGCAAACCATATCCTGGAAAAATCAGTTTCCTCAAGAATCAGTTTCAAATATTGCATTCTCATTTAATAAAGAACTATATTTAATTTATATCTATTATCATGTATTTTTATTTCTACTGCAGTTCATCTATTTCCAGGAATATAAAAAACACCTTTTTACTGTTATAACTGATATTTCATCACAGTTATTTTATGTAGATTGAAAAAAACTAAAAGTGTCTTCTGGTGTTGAATATATGATGRACTATGTAATGCCCCCCTCCTTAGTCTATATATCTATAGTATTTGCTATATCTGGAAGGAAGGAATATGAAATGCTATTAGCTCTTAAAATCTCTCTCAGAAAAATAAGAACAACTTGGAAGGCATCTCCACTTCTCAGGACCAAGCAGGGTCTTCACAAAAACYTGGGCTGTGAGGATGATCTGCCCTACCGTCAAACAGAGATGTTTGCAGCTGTGTATCATTCTCTGGCAAGCCAGGTAGGCAGTGCAAGTGGGAGGTAAATCTGGCCCTTTCTCACACGTATTCTGCCCTATGCRATCAAATATGGCTACTGATTTCAAAATCAGGCAAGGTCCTGGCATGCCTGGAGAAGTACCACAGAKGAAATGACAAGGTAATAACCACACCAACAAAGCCAGTGACATGCAATATTCTATGGAAATAAAATGACTACTCCTTAAGTATCTCTTGGGTGCTCATTTTGACCCTTCATGAAGACAGCACACAACTAGTCCACAGCCTGAGCAGTGTGGTTAAATGAAATCCCAAAGCTGATCATAATCTAGCCATTCTTCTGTTTTTCTTTTTTTTTTCCATTACAGTGAAAGAATGATTTATCTCAGAAAAGAAATCAAATTTGCATTAACAAGAGATAGTGCGTTTTACATGAGGATTATTTAAGTTCATTTATGATAGTACTCTTCCATTTTCACTCTGAAAAATCCAGTTTAGAATTGCATGTAGTTCCACTCTACAAAAATGAGAGTTATTTCTGCTTCAGCATCCACCAAAAAGCATCTAGACAATAAAAGCACRTAGGCTGCAGCACTAATAACAATACTTTTCTTCCGCAGTTAATCTCTTCGTATTACTCAAAGATGTCCAGTATTATTATCCTACTCTACAGGCCAAGATACAGAGGCGAAGCAAGCTGCTCATGGTTTCCCAGTAGGAAAATATATATGTCAATGCAGGAAACATGTGGCTGGCTTTCAACAGACTCTTGCTTCTTATCCTAAGGAAATGAAGGGACTTATTTAAGTCTTTTTGTACAGTTACTTTCCATTCTTTTTTCCAAGGCACTCCTATGTAACAAAAAGTCCTGTTTTGCTAGCGCGTATTATTTTTTAGCTTTAGATAGTGCACAGATTCTTGAAGAGGTCATTCCGCAACACCAAGAATAAAATAGCCCAGAACAGAGCATATTATGCACATATAATACTAAATATATGAAGTGATAGAGCCTTTCAAAGGAAAAGGGTCTCGACAATTGTTCAACAAAATCTTTTGAAACCAAAATATTGAATCTACTTCTAATTAATATCAATATTACATATATTTCCACCTCATGTTCTGTACATTTTGGTTAACGAACCACCCCCAGGTTTATATGAAGGAAAATGGCCTTAGTGGGTAATGATTAAAACACACTTCGAGGAAAAGGCAAGGTAAAGCTGATTGATTGCGAGGCACCATAACAAATTACTAAACATTTTACATTCTGAAAGAAYGCAAACTTATTGCAAAGGTTGCAGCACACAGCACCTTTTTTATTGTTATCTCTTCTGCACCAGAAYATGAAACAAATCACATCTGCCATGTAAGTACATTCATTGAATGATTGAGATTATGTACATGATCTGAAATGTACTGAAGTCAATAGACACCTATTCACTGACTTCAGTAATTGACTGTCGAASAATCAATTCTGTCCTCAAGGTTCCTTCTATTTTAATTAGCTAAAAGTCCTATTAAAACTTTTCCAGAGACACATTTGGAAAACAATATTTTCAATCTCAAGAAATACTGAGGTAATCTATTCATTATCTTTTGTCAGCAATATAAGACTTGAAAGTTTTCAGATTTTATTTTAAGGCAATTAATAGGGAATTTCGGTTTTCATATTAATGACCTTCTAGGAAAAAAAAAAAAAAAGCGCCTTACCCCAAAACTTTGGTGGCCATGTGATCGGAGAGTAAGTACAGTTTTTATCCATAACATCCAAATGACAAATATAAAATGGTATGTCCACAGTGGAGCAATGCTTTCTGAGTGTTTGAGATTGACCAGTAGAAGCAGTGCTTTTGTGCTGCTGGGGCACTATTTTGTTTGCCTGAAAGGAAATGGATGTATCACATTTCCTGCTTCTGGACTCAAATTAGTAAGTGTTTGCCTTATCTTGGCACACCACATGGTTCCTGAGATGGAGGAATAGTTTCCTTCTCGTCATTTCCTCAGTCAGAGAGAACTGACTTAGAACAATACCAAATCTCCTCTTTCTCTAAAGCTTTTTGAATTCCAAAGTGTTCAGAGATAGAGAGATGAAAATGCCTTTTTGTTCTCTTTAATGGGTAAAGATCTTCCTTAAACATTCAAAGTACGTGCTTTTGGTAGGAATTTTGATAAGTAAGAAATCCATAACTAGGCTTTTAATTAGGGCCATTTGATTAGTATATTAATTTAGGGCAGGCTATAGGTTTTGTTTAGTATTCCCTGTTGTTCCTCAGCAAGTACGAGGAACTAGTTAGGCCTGATCTTACAACATCATGTTGGTGTTAATATTTTTAATGAATGTACTTCAAATTTCCTCTGTCAATTCTTTTCCTTTCCACACCCCATTCTAAATTATGAGTCGCCTGGAACATAAACAGGGTTTGAGCTAATTGTTTCAAAAGGTYGAATACAATGGAGTTTTAATTCCCAACTGCAATTTGTAAGTACTGCTGCTAAATATAAAAAGTACTAATAATAACACCTACAAAATAAAATAGCTTGTGTGAATAAYAATATGCACAGAGAATTAATAGAGAATATACAAGAATCAATAATATGACTGATTTTATATGAAAAAATCTGTAAAATCTGATTTTTAATATTTGCCTTAGGCATATTGCTGATAACAGATATTCATAAACTGCAGAATTCTGTAGTGAATATAAAGCCTCTTTTCTCTGAAAAGTCCTTTAASGCTGTGTTTTGACCATTATTAAGAAACAGAATCAGCTACATCCACGTTTCACCATGAAATCTTAAGACTTGGATTTGGCATAATTTTAATGTTGAGACTAAATTTTTGCTTTAAAAAGATTTAAGACAGGTTGAAGAAAGGTACACTGACAATATAAGACCGATTTTTTTAAAGTGGATGCTTAACATGACATATCCAAAAACTGATTTATACACTGAACATAATGAAATTACATACTGAATGAAAAAGACATGATTTCCAGAGCTTTGTGAACAAAATACAGCCTGATAAGAAATATCAGGATTACTTAATTTAGTGGAAATGCAAAGAACAAAAGCATATGATAAGATTATACATACTAAAAAAATCTATGATAGAAGTTAGTTTCATRGTGTAAGTGCACATGGCCATTCAACATATGGAATTATTGCACACTATAAAATGAGAAAATTAAGTATGGTTAGTTTAATGAATGCATCTGTTGAGATGATCACTGTTAAACAGAATTAAACAYGTTGATTAATCAAGTTGAAAAATGGCCTAGACATGCACACCCATATGGATAATTATACCAYCCACAGTATCARAATGCATGAGAAACACTCTTCTTTGTGYTCTGTGGGGAAGTCAACAACAGTGAGAAGAAAAAGGACATTTTCTCTCTGGAGAAGTTATTTAAAGATTCCAAGACTCTTTTTCATCATAAACATCTGATATGGGAAACTGTTAGCAGCAGAATATCACAGAAGCTGGACCACTGAAGAGTTATCTGGATTATTTCTTTGTAATGCATATCAGCAGGTTGGAGCAAGTGAAGTACTATATAACTCAAGCTCTCAAATACACTTCTGATATAACTGAGTGCAGTTCTGATGACGTGAACATAGTCTTTTACCCCTTAAAAGAAGAATTGAATCCTTAAACATTCTTAAACATGCTTAAAGCTTTATGAAACTATCAGTTAAATGCCAAAAGATGTTTTGAATTTACAACTGTTAAAGCCTGAAGAAAGAACTCTCAGGAAATGCAATGTAGTGGGTATCATCATGAACTAGAAAAATCAGAGACAACCAAACCATGCATACACAAGGAAATTTCAGCAGGTGAAGAGTCACCCTAAGCACATGCTCTCTCTTGCAGACCTTGCATGAGGAAATGAAGAGCAAAGACAGTCCTGAGAGGTTTTTGAAGCCTTCCGGGATCTTCTCTCTYTGGTAGGGCTCTGTGTAAATCCTGCAGAACGTGACCCTGCCAGCAGTGCAGAAGGGTGTTGGTGGCTGTAGTGCCCTCAGTGTGCACAGCTACTAGTCAGCACTACTGCCAGTCTGCTCGGGGAGCACCAAGCGGTTTCTGTGAAGTGTTCATGAATCTTTTCTTTTTTCTCCTCTCTCCATTTAAGTCCAGACTGACAAGTCATCYTTATTTTTTATTTAACAAAACACTTGAAGTCGAAAACTTACTGTTTAATGGGTGTGAAGAGATTAATTTAGCTGAAACAATTTTTTGGTCCAAAACAGAGATGACGTTCAAATGTTCTCAGCAAATCCTTAAAAGTGAATGCAGATTGTTTTTGCTTTTCCTTTCAGTCAGTGCCTGACTGAAGGGTCTTACCAGTATGATAGAAGCAAAAATATTAACACTGTACCAGAATTTTAMATGAACTTGCTGAAAATTAAATTTCGTTTTTCCATTGTTTACTTCTACTTGCACTTCTCAAGAAACCATAGATATATCTGCCGGATTCCACTGAGTGAACACACAAAAATCTTTTATTTCAAAACTAAACATATCTTACTGAAAAGAGAATATGAAAAAAAAAAAATGAGTAGAATGAGCATGCAGTGAAACTTTTTTCAACACTTTCCATCTGGAGATTATGATTTAGGCTGGGATTTCCTTTAATTGTTTCATACTTCAGCAACCTTATATTTGTCCTTGGTTAGTTTTACAGCTCTCCGGATGCATGAAGAAAAACTCAGGAATTTTTTTTTTGTTTCAGCAGTGATGAAAAATATTCCTGTCTCCCATCAAGATATTCATTTTCAAAGCCACTAGTAATGTGAAAAAATAACAGAGAAACTATTGCCAGAGAGCAGTCTTTAAAGATTCACTTGAAAGCCAAACTTCAGATTTCTGCTGTTTACCTGCTTCAGAACTTAATCTCCACTAAAAGAGTTAAATAGTCTACTTCCAGCTGATGACTCTATCAGCATATACCTTTGAATGTGAGGTATTTGCTATGAATGCACAGAAATATGTCTGCAGTAAGTCATCTAAGTCACCACACCACTTCTACTTCACATATCACATTCACTTCCACTGAATTTTTCCAGATTTCTCAGAATTTTCAGATTTTCAGATTTTTCAGAAGGAGAATCCTGGACAGAAAACACATTAGAATTTCAGATACTCAAAATTTTTAGGAGATTCTAAATATATAACACAAAAAGAAAGATTCACAAAGGTGCACCCTGAACCTCCTGAGACCTGAAATGTTGTAGTATGACACTAAGGTAGTAAGTAACTWCCTTAGTTTGGATTACCAGCCTTCCTCTGAGATAACTCCATTTTWTCTTTCTAATTTTTCTTTCTAAAAAGAGATCCAGTAGAGGGGGACAAAAAGAAAGGATCATTCAAGCGCAGCTCARTTTTTCATCCCAATAGTAGAATCTTATCATTTTAACATTTTCATAGTAAGGGACAGAACTCCACAGTAGAGCTGTAAATTTTTATCCAGCTATGAGCGGCACAATAGAAATTTTTCCTGTGCCGTTGTCTTTGCTCATACCTGCTGTTTAAAAGATGGAATGAAACTACATTACTTTTTTCCATTCCCTAAGGAGGACTGAAATTKGAAGTTGCATTGACAAATAGTATTCCCAGATTTATCTATGTTTGTTCATGCTGAGAGGCATTTGTAAAGACATAAACACCAGTCTGCTGGTGTGAGCAGCAGGGGTCTGATTTACCTTTAAAGTGCATGAACTATTTAGGAACAGAACTGTATTYGTCCCAAGTAGTCACATAGAATTTAATGCTCTTGATTTGTAATGTGGCATTGCTCAGGACGAGCAAAACCATTCACAAGTGCTACTGTTACCATGTGTGCATCAGTGGATTTGGGTGGATATTCAGTGGGGTGGACAGAGACTGTTATCTGTAATTTTTACTTCACTGAGACATAAAGTATGTCCCACCATTGAAATGGTCTTCATCTTATCACAGTTAGGAACATCTAGATATATGGCATACTAGATTCAAAGTAACCTTCTGGGACCCCTTTTATATTTATTTTGGCAGAAACTGTTCCCTACTGCCATTTCAATATGTGTGAATATCAYGACCACAATCACAATACACTGTTGTTAATGAAAATATCCCCACATATATYGAGATATCTAATTTTGTGAAGCATGGACAGATAAACATTTAGAAAGTATTTATACTCTGGCCTATCTGAAATCTCTTTCAAAAATGAGATGAAAACGATGATCAGAATGAATTTTCTAGTAGGATGTCCATGTTTTTAAAAAGGTAGTTTCCAAGATAATACCAATATAGATTCCAATGCAATTCTAATCCAAATTTTTGAGAAGATTTTGTCAGTCTAATACCATGCAACGGATCTGGTCTATCAGATTTGTCAWGAAAAAATAGACCGTGGAGTAGTACACCACAAGAGAAGTCATTTTGTTAGATTTAGTTAGTTTTTTCACTTTTATACACAAATCAGGTGGGATTACTGCTTAATTTTCATGAACATATTTCTTTGATAGGTGAAGAAACCTAAAATTCTTCTTTCATTTCATTAGCTGAATGGCTTGTGACAGTAAAAATCTGCTTTCTGAGTCACATCACAGCTAAGTAAGTAATGTTAGGCAAAGCAGTGATAAATATTTGGTCATTAAAACCAGCTTCATAGTTTACTAATACTAYAAAATATTTATTAGAATAATATTTATCAGAAAGCCTTTTCTAAAATTTCAAACAAGAGGAAATCCTATGGGGAAGGTTAAAAGYGAAGGTAGGATAAACAATTAAAGGAAATTGTCTTTCAGAAATCAGGAATGTTTAATCTCTTCCTCTGACTGACAGGTTTTCAATCACACCATAGTCATGGAAAAACCAAACCATTCCTACACATCAAACAAACATGTAAYGTAAATCATGAGACACTTAGCTGGAATTGTATATCTCTATTAAGGCAGATTTTAGATTTGTCCACAGAAAATTAACATGCAGAGTTATCAGAATGTTCTCAAGTAYATAAAGCCTTGAATACTCACGTGCAAAAGTACAGAGTACCACAGTATCTCATAATAACTTCAGCAAGGTCTTAAGGACTGTAAAGTCCGTGGGAAATGCCCTGTATGCCAACATAACCTGCTTGCTTTTGTTACTTGCTATGGTTATCGCAGTCTTCCCAACATATCCTATATTGGAATAAAGTTCCATTGCACTATGATACAAATAAATGTGATTCGCATTTCATCTTTGTTATGCAAACAATTGCTTTGTGTACACGTTAGGAAAATATATTGAAAAAAGAAACCCAAGTCCCTAGTCACTGTATTGGTGATTTGACAATTTTCTTTGACCTGCTGAGAGTAGCACTTGAGGTTTAAAGGCATTTCTCAGGATATGCATATGCAGGTGTATCATTCTGGCCTTGCACGTCAAGCTTCATTTCATTAGAGCCAGCCTGTTACCGTCTATTGCGAAGACAAGATGATACCAGCAATTTGTATGTTTGTCTCATGTCTACTTATCTGCATATCTGCTTAAGCAAAGTAGCCAAGAGCAAAAATAGGTGCTGGATAATTTTCAGTGGTAAAAGATAAATGTGTTCTGCGGAGGGATCTTCATTTTCCCCAGCACACACACAAGTGCCCCTACTTTGCTTTTGAGTTTGCTGAAAGAAAAGGCAATGGCTCCTTGCACTGTTCCCCACTCACCCACTACATGGTGGAGTCATTCAGAMAGCTTTTCCTTCTTTTTTGTTGCAGCATGTCTATTCGACCCACAAAACTMTGAAACCTTGTTCTCACCTGGAGAGCCATCCTCTCCACCCCTCACAATTCCCATTTTTCTCTTTCATGAGTACCCATGAGTGCCCATATAAACATCTGTACTCCCAGCATCTGCTGAGATAGACACCCTCAGCAAGCCAACCAAAGAACTCCACAGAGAATGCACTAGGCRACGACTCTTTGATAACCCATGAATAATTAATTTGACTGTTTTCTGTCACGAGTCATTGAGTTTTATGGCTCTCAGACAGTTTCCTATTTCAAAGAGTAAGCTTAATAAATCTTGAGCTGTAAGGGCCAGGAATTCAGCACAAATGCATCCAAATCAATATAAGCCATTAGTGACTGCGTGCTGCTAGTTCTCTTCTGCGCCCAGGACATATTACCCTGCAGCAGTATACCCTGCAGAGTATTGATGCTCCATGCAAATCTGCACTGAGTTGCACTCTTATTTCCGGAGTGTTCCACTTCAGATTTGGGTGAGATAATCAATCTGATGGCTTGTACCATCAGTACTTCACCATCCAGACGGACACAAAATTAACTCAGAATGGGACTGTTCAATCTGGTAGTTTTATATCCATTCTTACTATGCAGTAATGAAACTGAGTAAATGACAAAAAGATCAGTCTATCTCAGGAGAACTCCTAAACAAGTYTTAGTAATCTCAAGAGAGAGTTGCTCAGGAGCTTTGAGCTTCAGTCCCAGAAATTTGACTCTGGCAGGCATCTGCAAACAGCACTATTGAAGTCAATATGCATAGGGCTCCACAAAATCCACAGGATCAGGATCAGTTTTATAGAAGATGCTACTGGTAATTCAAAGGAAAATAGTACAGGGATATGAATAATCTGTGGGCTCTCTGGGCTCTCATTTTTGTAATCTGAGAGACACATGTAGGATTTTTTTCAAGAGAATTGCTTTTCCAAAGCTTCCCTCAGAGTCTTCTTGTAGCAGTAGTGGGACCCATTTACTGAATAATTATTGTGATGAATTTTAACTAAATTCTGTAATGTCAGTATATTGCACGGCATTTTCCTGAAATAAATATCACAGTGCAAAACAGTTGTAGCTCTGTAATGTACCCCAAATCACAGCTGAACCAAAGAACCATCTAGGAAAAAAACCCAGGAATYTTAGGGGTGAATTAGTCATATTTTGAAAGATGTTATACAACTAAGAAGCAAATAAACAATTATTTTCAAAAAGTTATTATTTTCAGTAACACTAACTAAAAGAGTCTATGTAAGCTGCAGTTGCTCATAGAAAACATCACGTTTCTTATTCATTACCTGCTATTTGACAAACAAACACAGTGGATTTTGCTCCTGAATGAAAATCATGATGAAAAGTGCACTTTTCTCAGAGAAGATTACYGAAGTTTCTCAGAGGTCTTTCTCATGCTGTCAACATCAGGAGATGGAGAATAATACCTGATAAGGCTCACTGCACAGAGATGACAGACTTCTGCCCTTTCACGAATACCAAGACGCTATTCTTAATCTAATGAATTTAAGATGCACTAAAAATGAGGGTAGAAGGAACTGAATGAATTCCTCCATTCACACATAGCATAGAGTGACTCAGGTTATGTGCTTTGTTTACTTCCGTGACATGTTTCCAAGATTTTCCCTGAACTATGAGAATATATTTTGGGGACATGAAAATTCAGCATTGATCTCCTTGATTCTGCCATTTAAGGATGAGGAGTAACTGCAGTAAAACAAAAAGGTTCAAAGATCAAATCTTCTTAAAATAATACATGAGATTCTCCACAGAGTATTCATTGATTTCATCTTCCTTCTCCTGTCTTGGCAGTATCGGGTTTGTTCCTGCCAGGTGCTTGATAGCATGCCAAATTTCCTGCCCCTTATTGAACACCCCCGTCGCTCTTCCTTTCAGATCTCCTTTTATATTAGACCTTAGGGGACATTTTCAGATATCTCTAGGGTCACYTCCTGTCAACCCCTTCTTCCTGTCAAGTTGGTATTACTAAGGTAATACCTTAGTATTGTACTTCAGGGAAATAATTACTTAAACTTCCTTATATTTTAACATAAATCACGTTTCCACTTACACATGTAGTTCAGAACAAGTAGACATACTCACTGATTGTCCAAATGATACTAGAAGGATTAATTCTGCAGCCTGAAATTACATAAAATGAAGCTAATTCACCAAGATTTTCAAGATTTTTCCCAGTACGGTATTTGTCCATGTTTGCTTGAGATTGGTCCCAATTCATTCAGCTGAGAGCTCTTCAAAGGCAGACATGTGACAAGGATGGCTTGCCCTTGTAAGAATGCAAGCATGTTTTCAGTCTAGCTCTAAAAAAYAAGAACTTTTTGATAAAGCCCATATGGTGGCACTATCGGACTACGCTTGCTTTTCTTACTAGTCCAAAGACTGTCAAGTTAAGCAGAGCTATTCCAGCATACTTGATCTGAATGCTTTTAAACAATGTTTTTTCTTTTAATGGAAGCATTATTGAGTTATTTAATATGCGATTAAAGATTCATCTCCAACACACAATGGAGTGCAGAAGAACAATGATAGGAGGAGGAACCCCAGTAATGYAATCAGAGCCAAGGACCTGCCCTTGCTGCTCTCAGAACATCACAAGAGGGAATCAGCCCCATGGGCTGAGGGTGAAATCTCCCAGACAGACAATGGCAGAGGCTTGTCCCATATCACACAATTGAGGGAGATTATTGCTTATACAGATATGGGACTCATGAGATTCAGGGAAAGGGTATCTTGGGATTTGTGCAAGACTTGTTATGGGGTATCTTTGGGAAGGACCACAGGTGATGGAAGGGAGGAATCAGGGTGGTTTGGGGAGGAACAAGTGTGAGAAAATAAAGGAACGAGGGGATAAGAGGCAAGCACAACATGGCTGTYCACTGCCCTTTTCTGGCTATGCTTATGCTGATCATCACACTCTGTCCTGTCATTAGAATCTGTTTTTGACTCTCCTATCTGCCYCTATGTGTATGGAGGTCTACATGGAGCAGCTGGAGTTGGATTGGTAGCACAGAGACCTGTACATTTGTGGTACCAGCACCTGGTGTGACCAGGTAGTTTGCATATTGTGAGTGGGAGTGCATGTCGGTGTGAAATATCAGTGTGAGTATCAGGCCAGACTGGGAAGCACATAGGATAAGAGGTCTGGGAGTTGGGCAGAAAGGCATCTGGAGGCCTGAGCTGGATCCTGGCAGACCAGGGCTGCTGTTAGGGAGACAAGGAGAGCTGSTAGTCAGCTACCGACAAGGCTTACAGCTACTGGAGAGGCCCTTTTGCAGGTTTGTGTGTGTAAGACAACTGCAAGAGCAGAGGAGCAAAGGACCAGCTGCTGGGTAAGGTGAGTGTCAAAGACCACTCTGGGGGATCCACAGTGTGCGTGTCCATGCACACGCAGGTGTGTGTGAGCAGGTCTCAATACACGGGCACGGGGCTGCAGGGCGCAGGGGCTCACGTGCCCAGGTGCCAGCGGCTSGGGAGCAGCAGCTCCAGGCAGCAGCTACTGGGAAGATCAAGTATTCCTCTAAGATTTGGGCTAGCTACTGGAGGGATTYATGTTTTACATATGTGCACACACACATGTACACATGTATGAATTTTCCACTAGCAGGCTTTCATCCTGATCAGACAGAGGAGGGATCTGGCCATTTGTGGTGGTAGTTTCCATGTGACTGCTGGCTATCTATGTTACCTGTGTGGCCAGCCGGCTGTGTCTAGAGGCACACGCGTACTGTGAGTGTGTGCATCCGCTGGGACACCATGTCCACAAATGTCCAGCCTTGCTCCCGGCTGGAGCTGGGAGCGTGGAGCTGCGGCAGCCTTTCCCCTAGGGGACTACTGTACTTGGCAGCTCCCAACTGTGTATGTTTTTTAGATATCTTAGATATTTTTGGGTACTTCTCCTTGCTTATTGTCTTTAAGTAATAATGTTTCATTTTGTTTTAAACCATACTGGGGTACCTCATTTTCATTCGTGTTTAGTGTTTTGAGCTTTTAAAAATATTTTCCAATTTAGTATGGGACTTGCGAAGGATGAATAAGAAGAAGTGACACAACAGTGAATTTCAAACAGTTATTATGAGTTTTGTGACAACAGCGAGGTGACTGACATCAGAAGCAACTGCCACTTGTTTTGGCTCAACTCCTGCCATATGCTAGACTGAACTCATTCTGTACATTCACAGCATTTTATATCCCAATTAGGAATCTCTCAGCTGTTACAAGTCTGATGATTTCACTTACAAGAACATATCGTATACCATAATATCATATAGTAATGTTAGCAGATGATTTGTATTCTGCATGTCTACTCCCAGTTTATTTTATGTAATCTCCCCATTATTTTGATTTGTTTCATCACAATACAAGTAAAGTTAAATTTTCTTTTGTTACACCTCATGTAATTCAGTGTAACTCAAATTGGAGGAGATGCATTTTCTGGCTTCTAGTTTAATCCTCGTTTAAACTTTATTATCAAAGCTTGTTCATCCATGTTCTGTCACAGTCAAATACAAAATACATACCATATAAAATCTTTATGCAGAAAAAAAATTCAAAGCTCTTTATGCAGTGCATGAGAGGAATACATAGCCATGAACACGTCTCTCAGGAGGTGTGTGGCAATTTGTTTGATGTTGCACATTGATACCATTTGGCAGTTTAGGACAGGAAGGAAGTGGCAACTACTGCTTGCTGCAAAAACTGCAGGAAGAGGGGTAGGTTCTATTGCTTAAACCAGTCCTAGCATTCACAGATCACAGCAAGAGATTGAGAGACCTAAAGGCACATCTTAAYCCCCCAAAAGTTATCAAAAAAATGAAAATCTCTTCCAAGAAGATGATTATTTAATCTCTGCTTCAAAATGTCTGGATTTTAACCAAGGTTTCACTTCCTTCCTCTGTTACGTGGCCCAAAACTTTACTTTCTCCTAAGATTTTCTCTTCTGATATCTAAATCCTGTGCTCAGGGACCTCACTTGTCTTATGCACTGCAGAGCCTGAGAAGGGAGTATTCCCTCCCTTTGTAGTAATCCTTTGCACTTTTGAAGACTCTCACCTTCTATTCTCTAAACAGCCCTTTTGGTCTTTTCTTTCGGATCATGCTTTTTAGAGCTTCAGTCACTTGCATCATTCTCCTCTGGGTCCTCTCTATGCGATTTACATCTTTCCTGAAGTCTAGTGACCAAAACTGGAACGAGCACAGAGTGGGGAAAACAGTCAAACCAACAAGAAACACTTTGCTTCCTTTAAAGCTGGTATTTTACCTCCTTTGCAGCCTTTAAAGGTTGTATTTCTATTCCCAGAAACTCTTCCACTGCACAGACGGTACCTTTCAGGAAAAGCAGTAGTGTGCAGTTACCCTCTCACCATACAGAACCAAGACATTCCACRCACGAGGCCATCACGTTGATCACGGCACAGGCCGCCCTTCCTTGCAGTTTGCAGGACYTTCCCAAGGCACTCGGTAGTTCAGTTTGTTAGGGGATGGGTACTGCCTTGCTGGGTTTGTCCCTCAGGGCTGTTCAGCTGTGATTTGCCCTCAGCAGAGGTCCTTTCACCTGCGGGCTCTTGGAAGCATGCTGCACAAAAAATAATTTGTTTCGGAAACAGTAGGTGCCTCTGGGGCCTTCTTTCCTTTTTTTGTGTTTTCTCTACAGTGAARGCAATATTTTATTCTCATCCTAACCAATGCTTACATCTGGCAAAGAACCCTGACTAAGTGCAGCCATTTACCTTTAAGCATGGTTAACAGTATAGTGGAATCAAGTACATGTTTAGAGTAAAGATGTTGTTAATTTAAAATAAATAAAAATAGATTTMTTTTACTTTTTCTGAATGTATTTCTTTTACTTTTCAAAAATTAATGATGACAGAGTACGAGTATACATTAGCAAATGTAATCTCATTTCCTTCCAGAAGTGTGTACATTTGTTTCATGATTTTTAACAACTTAAAGGAAGATTTAAAAAAAGATGACGGTAAATTGTAGTGTTGGTTCACTAGGATATTGAGGACATTTTTTTCTGAAAAAAAGAAATCTGGATAAGTAAGTGTAATAAAGCCTTCAGAGGCTACACTATAGTTAGGAATAATCGTTAATAAATTGTTAGTCATGATTTTATTTAGGAACAAATCCGAAGATTAGAGTATSATATTATGTTCTCATATAATACATGAGGAGGAAGAGATTTAAGTAGAAGCCATTTTTATTTTCTGCATGTTAAACTCAGATTAACTACCGAGAAATCAGTAAATTTCCTGTGGGTTTCCTGGTATGACTTGAAAGAAGAAAACACCTCAGTCATTTTTGCTTAAATATTAAAGTGTAAAGTGCAGTATACAGTGCTACGATTTAGAAAGTGAAGGAAGCTTACATTAACAAGTGCTTTTATTTGCTGAATTGCTTCAAATGCTATTATTATATAGATTAAACTTCTGTGGTGAAAAAGATGCTCTCTCACACATTAACACTGACAAGATGAACTTAGGAAGCTAAAATAAAATACTTTTTGAGACAGCAAAATGAGGAATTTCTTCAGCAAAAAGATATGTGTGGAAAGAGGAAACTCAAAACCATGTCAGCATCTCCTTCCTCTGGCATCCTTCATGTGCAACCAGCCTTGGGTAGAGCAAAGAAGCAGGACGATCAGCAGAGGCAAGAAAGCATCACATGAGAAAGGCTTTGTGCTTCCCCTCCTGTCTCCTCTCCCCTCACCAAAAGAAAAAAAGAAATGAGGACGATTTCAGGGCCAGTATGCCTGACTACACCCATTGTCAGGAAGAGGGAATTTTTGCGGATGGCTGGAGCTGACCTAGATGCACCTACACCAGCGCTTCACAAGAACGCGCCCCGCAGCTCCCAGGATGTCCCATTTCCGGACACGTTATCTCGGCGCCAGCAGTGCGGGCTCTCTTGTGACCAGGGCACGTCCCACGGGACGGATGCGGCAGGCGAGCGCGTCCCTGCCGCTGACGCCTGTAACGCTGACGCTGGTGCCGAAGGCGGGGAGGGCTCTGCACGCGCGGAACCCGCCGTGCGCGGAGGGCCGCGCGCTCCGGCGCCGCAGTGCCCGCGCTGCGGCCTGGCACGGCGCGAACGCGGGGCCCCGTCTCAGCGCGGTGCCCCTGCGCGGCTCTCGCAGGCACGCAGGGCAGCGATGCCTGCAGGAAAACGTCCCCGTCTCCTGCACGAACACAGCATTAACCACAGCAATATAAAGGGAAGCGGGAGGAAAAAAATAATAAAAAAAGGAAATAATAAGAAGAAAGAACGCAGCGGGGGCGCAGCGCCTGGCGCCGGGCACGGGCCCCGCCGCGGTTATGTAAGCGCCGCGTCCCAGTTCCGCGTCCCGGGCCGCGCCAGGACACGCGTGACGCCCCAGCGGCGGCGGGCAGCGGCACAAACGGCCGCGCGCCCTCACAAACGGCCTCCCTCACTCACAAACGGCCGCGCGCCCTCACAAACGGCTGCGCGGCGCACACGCGCCGCCCGCGCGGCCGGGGAGGGGAGCTGTGACAGGGCGGCCGGGGCGGCGCCGCCAGCGCCGGGCGGCGGGCGCAGGGCGCTCGCACTCACTCCCGCACTCGCGCCCCCGCACACGCGCACGCAGCGCCCTGTCCCCCCCGCCGCCGCCCCCGCAGCCGCCTCCCCGCGGCGGCCGGTGCGGCGCGTCGTGCGCCGTAGCCGCGGAGCCGCCACCCTCTCCTCTCCTCCCCTCCGGGGGCCGCGCGGAGCGGCGCGGAGCAGCGCGGCGGGACGAGGTAGGGAGCGCGCGGGGCGCGTCGCGGAGCGGCCGCCGTGGCGCAGGAGGGCGGCGCGCGCGGGTGATGGGCGCGGGTGAGGCTCCCCCGGGAGCCGGTTCTAGCGGAGCTGCAGGCAGTGGTGGTGCAGAGGAGGACCCGTGCGGGGCCGCAGAGGTGCACGGAGGCTACGCGCTCCCCGGCGCGGGTGGCAGTTCCCCAAGTGCACGGGCTGCGGGAATGCACGCTCAAGGTTGCGCCTAGGGCTTTGACAACCGTGTTTCCAACTGTAATGTGCCGGGAGAAAAGTGCCTGCAAGGACTCTGCCATGTCTGCTATTAATATGCYGTAGCTCCCACAGCGATGCGCAGATACTTATGTAAATGGTCTAGCTGATGCGGAGGGGAACCCCAGCACTCGTTGCTGCAGGGAGGTTTATGTCGGTGTGGGCTGTAGGGAAACAGCGTGTGTTGCTCCTGGCCACCTGCCAGCCCGTTTCAGGCGCTAAGCCTGCTGAAAGACTTAGCGGGCACGCACCTCCCGGCTGCAATGCCAGCGATGCGGTAAGACTGACTGCTTGCCGCGATCTCCCGTGGCTATTCCCACAGTTTTGCCGAACGGGCTTTAACACTCAGGTAGAGCTCAAGCCTGGACGGCGAAATGCTGGTGGACTCTGCTGAGATATTGCCGCCGACTAGAGAATATCAAGGTGCTGCGTTACGTTAGTAGGGGATTTCACATGCTTCCAGAGGTGTTTGTACTAGGCTTCATGTGCTGAATCACGTGGCGAAGCAGTTTGCAGGGTGCAGCGTTAGCACTTTGTAGAGCTGCTCCCTCTGTTCTGGTAGGAGTCTGTGTCTCATGGGATATTCAAAACATTCCTTAATGCATGGACATTTCYTCTGAAAAAAGGAGCTATCCAGAACAAGTATGGTGCTGGTGTTGCATGTAGTAGTGATCCTGCCAGATTTACTCTTTGCAAASTCTGTTAGATGTGAAGTTAGAAGCAGGAATCTTTTCACTTCCCTCAGCATCCTTTATGTTCTTAGGGATTTTAAAAAATATTATATTATTTAAATATTACCTTATGTCAATGACAGTTCTGTGTTGCAGAACATAAGATGGGTATAAGTACTGAACCCAAATTCATAAGTGCCTTTTTAAAAAAATTTAAGTAATTGTAATAAATGTCAGTAGTGGTTTGGGCTACTGCGCCCAAACCCTAAGAATCCCTAAGAATAAGCACCTTCATGCAGCACTGCTTTAAGTTTATTAAAATAAGAACATCCTCAAAGGAGTGTTTTGTGCTTTAGGTGTTTTGTATCAGCTTCTTGTGAGTTTCACTCGATCTGTGCAGTGTTACCCAGCCTGGCAGTGTGTACCCTGCCCACCGAAAGTAGTGCTTTGAATGCTGGAGTCAGGGAGGGCAGAAGTGCACCGGGGAGGAGCAGCATCTCCCTGGGAGGGTTTAAATACATCCTGGCAGAGTGCAGGAGTGCCTGGCCCYGAGGAGGATCTCGCTGCGTGAAGCACTGAAGAAAATGTGAGYTCCTGGAGGACCTCCAAGGAGAGCTCAAAGGGAGCGCTGCAATTCTAGAGGACTTCTGCAGATCAGGCTGCAAGATACGTGTTTGCGGCATTCACAGTTCAAAGACACCACAGGAATCCATCTCAGTTACATTTTGTTAAAGGAAGTCATTTGTGGCTTTTTTCTCTCAGATAGTGACCACAGTTAATAGAAAAATACATGCATCATATGTAGATTTTTTTTTCCTGTGCTTTATTACCATGGCTAGTGGCAAAACTTTAGAGCTTTGTCTSTCTTTGAAAGTCATAAAAATAAGGGCAGTTGTGTTGTTCTGAATTAACTGAACTTTTACCTTTCCTAAASACACAGATTTAGTGGAAAAACTAAKGATTTTCACTAATGGTTTCTACTATTCCAATYTTACAGGGCCCTCTTGCTCACAAAGTCAGCTTGAGCTAAGCTGTCTTGTTTGGGAGCTATGAAGAAATAACAAGTAATAAATGCTCATTTTGCATCTTAGGCAAATCTTAGGCCTGTTTTGACCCAACCTTTCCTGAGAAGCTTCAATGTTTTCTATTTTGGCTTTCTTTCTCTCTCTMTTTATTTATTGCTCCTACAGACTCATTCTCTGCAAAAGTCTTGTGCTATTAGWCTTTGTTACAAAAGTCCTAGTTGCTGGGTCTGTATTGCAATGAGAAAATCAGAATTGCACCCGTATCACTGAACAGCTTAAGCCTTATATCCTAACCTCACTCCTATTTACTTGTGTATTGTGACCTCTGATCTTAATCTTGGCGTGTCTTTGTCTGTGCAGATAGTAAGGTCTTTAAGACAAGGATTATATCCTGTGTTTGTAAAATGTAATGAGCTACTGATCTCAGTCTCCTAGTATCTATATAAATGATAATATATTCCTGAAGGATTTAAATGGCAGGATTACTTAACCTGTAGTATACACTATGTCACTACGTTTAACTTTCTTTTTATGAGAAAGACAGTGAACTCCCTTTCTTTGAGTATATCTAACAATATATGTTCTGCCAAATTTTCTCAAAAATAGCAAGTCTGCCTTTTATTTTCTTCCAAAGCACTTTGCAGTTTGTGTTCAAGGGGAATGACAACTTTTAGAACAAGTCAGAGTATTTTAATACCATTGGATTTTTAAGTATGCCTAAGAAAACATGGTAGAAAGTAGAAAATGAAATATTTGTAATGAAAGCCTTTAATTTGTAGAATAAGTGGGAACACTCACTTGTTGAAATATAAGCATGTAAATAGGTGTGTGTTTGTGACTGTTTCTACAAATCATTTAAAAATAACATWAGAGTTATAGATAATTTGTGTGCCACATATGCTACAGATTTAATTGTCAGAAATCCAGATTATATCAAATCCTCCGTATTATCTAATCCAGTTGCACACCCTCAACTTTCTGCAAAAATTGCAGGACTTCTGGTCGGAGCCAAGCAATACTGAAGCATTATTACAGGAACCAAAAACATCTGGCACTCCAAAAGGGATCCAAACTCTTCCTCCGCCCCACCAAAAGAAAACAAATTTCGGTATATGTTCTGAACCTCCAGGTAACTAGCGTACATTCAGCCAGTTTGGAACGAGATGGCCGTAAGGACATCTTGTTTCAATATTCCTGTTTCATTGTGTTCCTTTTCAAAGRTCATAATCTGTCTCTCGTTTCACCTTTTCTGTTCATATGCAATTGGTACAGTTGCACAGAAGGAAGCACAGAAGTGACGGTGCTGGGATTTGGGGACCACACTATCAAAAACACCTGTCAGAGCCAAAATTATATTTTTCCATGATCTTATACAGTGCAAAGTTACATCCCATTAGCCTTGGGAAAGTTCCGCTGTGCACTGATTTGTACTGCACGGGGTTTGAGCAAACAAGTACAGATTAGTAATTTAATCCTCCATAACAGCTACTAACGTGACTCTTCTGTTGGAGTGGATTTGGAGSAAGAGTCAAGGTGTCCTGTGCTTCTCTGAAAATAGTGTAAGGGTCTGTTTGGGTCAATCTACCCCACTTCTTCCTGCTGCGTCCTAATTTTAATATCTCCAGTTGACATTACCCACAGCTTGATAGATTTGTTTGGGTATGTTTAGGTTCTCCATTCATCAGCTACATATTCTCAGTCTCCTGGGGTCAATTTTATAAAATTCTTCATATTACCTTGGCTTTTTTAACAGATACTGTTGTTTCCATTTCTGTTGTGCCTTTGTCACTGCATTCGTCATAATTGTCTTCAGTGGAAACAGCAGTATAATACTCACTGAGGCACATTAATATCAACTTGAACTTATTTTCTGGCTACTTGTTAATTATCTGCCTAAGAACTATTTGCTAACTGTCATTACTTCCTTAGTCTAACACTGATAAACTTTCAGCAAGTCTCTCTTTATCCTTGTACATACCACATACTATGGCAAAGTTCTTCTCAGCCTTCATTTCTGATTATTTGTTATAAATATTATTTCTGAGGTGATYGTTTTAACAAATATGATTTCTGTTACTCTATAAATTATTTCCTTTTTAGGAGTCTCTCTTTAGATCACCTCTTTTGTTTTATTCTTTTAATAGTTTGGACTACAAAAATTCCTTTATCAGAGCTACTTTTGTGATTAGCTTTTTCCAGTACTATCTAAAACATAGTTCTGTGATTATTTGATGTAGAAATTGCAGCTATGATCTCAAAAAAAAATGTGGTTCCTGACATTATAAGAATCATTGAATCCTGATTGACATGAGAATTACTGCTGTGTYGTGTAGTCACGTGATTTTAAAAAGMATTTATTTTTCTGATAGCATTTTGAAGATCTCTTATGTTTCAAAAACTGAACCTGTGGATCAAGTAGCCCTTTAGGCCTACTGCAATAAACATTTCATACTTCAGGGGAGTCTGCTCTGATGAATTAATGCTAATCCTGCTCAGCCATTGACTTTATTTCTTTCCTTCCTGAGATTTTGTTCAGTWCTTGTGTTACAGTCATTTTAGTTGCTTCATCATATTTTTGTATCTGTGTACCATTTGATGATGACTTGTGGTTGAAGTATTTTCTTGAGTTCATTACCGGTTCTTGTCCTTGCTAATATCTCTTGTTAATCCATCCCAGATTCCTAGACAGATTAGACGTTGACCTTTCTCTGACTGACACCTGTGTATTTCTCACTCTCATCAGTGTCTTTATATTGTTTYTCCTTGTTCACCCTTCTTTGTCTGGAGTTTCCTTATCCACTACTGCTGTACTTCAATATTATAGAAGTTTAAGACTRTTGTTGGTTACAACCCTTTACCTTAGACAGTCATTTGGAGTCCTTCGTAACAAGCACATTTCTCTGTAGGTGCACATTCCCAAAACATTTTCCTAGTCCTAGTCTCTCAGTAATCTCGGCCTTTGCTGTTCTTCTCTGAGCACTGGTAGGGCTCTACTGGAGATCATCTAGGCTTTCCTATCATCAGGAATCTTCCCCAAGCTTCTGTATGTGGTAGCAGTCTGTTGTAGTAGAAATTTGACATTTGGGCTGACTTAGAGTACAGTTAGAAATTTTTTTTTAATTTGTATTTTAGCCGTGTGTATTTTCAGATATTGGTCCAAATCTTGTGTCTGCTCCTAGCAGACATCTCTCTTTTTCCTTCTGTTTTGGTTTTTTTTTTTTTTTTTT
>PTEX01000046.1:2347374-2357389 GCA_003342815.1 Eudromia elegans | reverse complement strand
CCTGTCTGTTTTCCTTTATCATGTTTTCTAAACCTTCAGTACTAAAAAATAAAATATGACTTTATCTTGCCAATGGTATTTTAGGCTTACCAATAGAAGGGAAATATGTTGTTTGCTTATCAGATTATTCAGAGCCTTCCCAAGCATAATGAAAAAATGAGCATTAAATGGGGACCTGGAAAAGTTAACAGATGATAGATATAATATTTTTTTAATCTCTTCCACAGAGAAGACARTCTACTCTTCTGGCATTTAAAGAGAGAAAAAAATACAATCCAGAGAGTTTAGAACGCCATCTAACCATAGCAGATTACTAGGTGTACTGATTTTAATATAAGAAGAGCAGTTTGTTTTCTCTTTTGATTTAAAATTGCTCTACTAGGATATTGATACAAGAAAATGGAATTAGCACATCTTAATTAAATCATCATTTAAATTAAATCATCATTAAATCATCAATTAAATGCAAATAAATAGTAAATAAACTTAAAAAAACCCCTTATTTGCAAGCAATACTTTTCCCTTTTACTCTTGTTTGCTCATTCCCTGCACATTCAGTCCAGAAAGTTACTTGTTAAAAATAAATAAAAAACAAAAAATAGAAATAAAAATAAAAGAATTATCACTTGTTGAACCTAAAGCAAGGAACAGCTCCTACAGTCCTTCAGGTTTATTTTAGGCTGAGGTTCATGAGATTTAAGACATATGCTTGTCTTAAAATCTGTGCATTCTCCAAACATATCCTTTTGAAAATACATCTTTATGTGTCTGATGTTGAAATGAAAAAGTCACCACTTGTGTAACAAGTGCTGTTCTCTAACTGCTATGAGAATCATGGAATCRCAGAAGGGTAGAGGTTGGAAGGGACCTCTAGAGATCATCYAGTCCAACCCCTTTCCTCAAGCAGGGATACCTAGAGCATGTGGCACAGGGTCATATCCGGGTGGGTTTTGAACCTTTGTGGGCAGTCTATTTCAGGACTCTGTCATGCTCATAAATAAAGAAGCTYTTCCTCACATGGAGATTTTGTGGGTGTCTAGCTTGCCTAAACAACATCTAACCCCTCTTCAACCACGGGCAAGTCTGCCTCTCTCTGGATTTTCTCTCTTGTGTCCCGGCTCTGTGGTTCATGGGGTTCACTAACCTTAGCTGTAATGAGAGAAGCAAAGAAGGCATTGARTAACTCTGCCTTCTCTGTATTCTCTCTCACCAAGGCACACTCCCCTTCAGCAATGGACCAGTGTTTTCCCTAGTCTTCCTTTTGCTGCTAATATATTCGTAGAAGCCCTTCTTGTTGTTCCTGACATTTCTTGCTAACTCTAATTCTAAATGAGCCTTGGCCATTGGAATTAGAACCATTTGGAACACATTCCTGCATTCTCTGACAATGTTACTRTATTCCTCTAATGTGGTCTGTCCCTTCTTCCAGATTATGTATGCTCTCTTTTTTCTGTTTATATTTTCTCAAGGGTTCCTTGTCTGTCCACACAGGYCTTCTGCATCCCTTGCTTGACTCTTTTCTCGTAGGGATGCATGGATTCTGAGCATGGAGGAAGTGGTACTTGAATATTAGTGATTAGTTCATATTATTAACTCTCTGTACTTCCTTTCCTCCAGGACCCTGATCCAGGGGATTCCTCCAAGGAGCACTCTGAAGAGGTCAAAGTTAGCTCTCTTGAAGTCCAGATTTGCAATCCTGGTTCTTGCCCAGCTTCTTCTTTGCAGGATCTTGAACTACAGCATTTTGTGGTCACTGCAGCTGAGATTGCCCCCAACCTTCACATTTCCAAATAGACCATTTCTGTYTGTTAGTGCCAGGTTCAGCAGTGTCCCTCTCCTTGTTGGCCTATCTACCACCAGAACTTGATCTACAACATCAAGAAGTTATCTGCAATGTTCTGCAGGAACTTCCTGGACTGTCTTTTCCTAGCTGTGTGGTTGTCTCTGCGATCATGAGGCTTCTCGYAGTTGCCTGGAGAAGGTCTCATMCCCTTCTTCTGGTCAGTATTGGGTCTGTAGGGAGGTCTGTAGTAAACTCCCACCACTGTGTCACCACCATTGGCCTGCCCTTTAATCCTCAAGCACAGGCTCTTGACTCACACTTTGTCTACCCCTAGACAGAGCTCCATACATTCCAGTTGCTCTCTCACGTAAAGAGYAACCACCACCTCACCTCCCTGGCCTGTCCCTCCTAAAAAGCCTAAAGCCATCCATGGTCATGTTCCAGTCATGAGAGCTGTCCCACCCTGACTCAGTAACTGTGATGAGATCACATATGCATCTCCAATTCCCCTTGTTTATTCTCCATGCTGCATGCATTTGATTTGGGCTCCCAGTGTGACTCTCTCTCTAGCTGGGGTGGCTGGAACTCTTCTATGTGGGCCTTCAGTAGCTCTTYTCTTAAGCTGTGTTCCCTCTCCAGGCCCGGGGCGTCCTTTGCTGGTGCTGGTGTTAGGCTGGCACAGATAGGATGGCAATGGCCTGTCATCCCATACCTTATCACCAGCATCCCAATGATATCCTGCTCCTCTGCTGAATCTAGTTTCAAGCCATATCAATAAGCCTGTCTTGCTCATGGCCAAGGGCCCTCCTCCCCCTTTGGGAAAGATAAATCCTGTGCGATGCCAGCATGCCTGGTGCCGTGTAAGGCATTCTGTTGCCAAAATATTGTAACTGAAATGTTAATGTTTGCAAATCTGAAAGACATGATCCTTCAGTAGGAAAGAAACAATCTTTTGTTGCAGGCATCAACTTTTCGTGAAGTCGRGAAAAATTCCCTGTGTGTTACATTGCGCAGCTGATGGCACGTGTAGGTTTTCTTGTCCTTTTGTGCTTTAGTTGTTGGCTGAAGACAGGTGACAAGGGCATGTGAAGTACTATTTAATCCARTTTGCTGCAGTCTCCTGTGTCCTGTGTGATACTTTTCTGCCTGCGGTGGTGACTGTGCAGTTTGCACAGAAGGATATTTCTTTCCCGTCTGTTCTAACTTCTTTTTTAAATGAGCTCATTCTTGCCTCTTGCAAAGTAGCTTTTGAATGAGGAATTGTATTTAGAACCAGATTCTTATTATGCAGCATATAATTTAATATTATCTACGTAAATTATTAATTKCCAGTCTTCCACTTATTACTGTGCAGTGACTCAGCCTGCTGTGTGAGTAGATGGAGCACAGATCTCCATTAGTTTCTCAGACACTTGAAGTTGGCCCAGTGTCTTCCCCAGCTCCTGCTAACTGTTTCTCTGCTCCTAAGGGGGGCTGGCAGCCCTGGCACAAKCCTACTCATGCCCAGGGGGACCCAGGTGCCCTGCCAGGAGGAGGGCAATGCTGGGACTGCTCTGTGCAAGCCGGGCTGGCTCTGCCAGCCCCCCAGAACAGCGCTAGGAGTCACATGGGAAAGAGCAGAGCATAAGCGTCCCAGGTGTTTTGCATGGCTTGAGTGTTGACACTTGCACAGCCAGTGGTAACATGAGTTAGTGGGGTAGGACCTGTCTCGTTAAGAGTGGGGCTCTTACGGCCCGTTCTGAACCTTGAGCTGTCACAACAGAGCTTCCCTCAAGGSTTAGGTTTGCTGACTTGGGCAGCTCTTGCACCTCTCAAGCACAGGGCAGAGAGAGGCCAGTACCTAGAAACAAGAGTGAGAGGGAAACTGAGGAGTTCYTTAGGTCAGGGAAGGTTTGAAAAGAGCCAGAAGGGGCAGTGTCAAAATGTAATTTCCTCTGACAGGGCTTACGTGTTGACACAGCTCCCTTGGGATGGTTTAACGTGCMTAAAGCAGGGCAGCCTCCAGGCCTGCCGGACGCATGTTGGAGGACTTTGTCCTCTGATAGACCTCGGGAGGGAAGCACAGAATGCCCAATATTTTACTGTATGTTATGTTATATGGAGTTATACCCAGAAATCCCACTTAAACTCATATATTCATCAATAACATACTATACAGATTTGGGGAGGAACAYGGTGCGTGAAATATGAGTGCAATTACTGGTGTCTTTATCTTCAGTATTTCTTAATGGGGAGCCCAGTGCATATGTATGGAAAATATATTTGTTTCTCAGAAGATAAGACACTATTTGATAATTTTATCTGCAGAATCTAATTTCTTGGGGAGCTTTTTTGACCAGAATTATCATCATGTAGGTTTTAGTATAGCTGCAGCAATTTTAAACTCAGGTAGTAATGGTATTTCAGAGATCTTAATAATAATTGACCCAAATTACAGCTTTGGTATGCATTATAAAAGTGAATGTAAGTACACCTTTATGTAATACTATGGTATGTGAATTTCAGTTTCAAGCACATAGTCTAGTGGAAGAAGGGATTATCCTGATCAATAATTTGTCTGTTTTTARCATGATGAAATAGAATGAGAGTTGTACAGCTTTCGTATTTTACCAGGGATTTATTTTTTCCTCCTTCAAACATAATATTATTTTCCTTAATAAATATTATATTTACATTTACATTTTACATTTATATGTGTAACAGTATTGTTATTTCTAAAACAGCAAACACAAATATTGTCATGAAACTATCGATGGCTGGCACATTGCCAGTTGTTTTTAATGATTTGTTTTTGCAATTTCTTTCCTACTGATTGCCAGGCAAGCTTTCAGCATTAATTGTGTCTCTGGCTTGTGTGTACAGTATGTGCAAAGCATACCACTCCTTGTGTTTAAATAGCTATTAAGACTCAGATTTCTTAGCTCTACAGAACTGGCRCAAGGTTCCTCTAAGCCCTGGTCCTTTCTTTTTCAGGCTGCTGAGGTTGCTTAGGAGGCCGGTGTTGTTTCACAGTCTTTGTGAGTGGTTTCTTTGGATTGAGGGCAGTTGTGGCTCTCCCGGGCATGCTRTGCTAAAGTGGAGGGCTGAATGCTGAAAGGAGGTGCTCCAAGATCTTCATCTCATCCAGAACGGTGGCTTGGAGGGAAACTTCTGTCAGCAGAAGGCTACTTGCTGCAAGSAGATCATGGCCTCATCCCGGCTAGTAGCAAGATCTAGAGATATTGCCAATGTCATGCAGCGRCTTCAAGGTAAGTGACTGACTGCTTGGCTTGCTCTGTCATCCATTCATAAAGCGAGGYTCCTACTTTCTACTCTACTATAAAGACAGAAAAATAGTTCTGAAGTTTAAAAATTGTTCTAAACTTACTGGAATGTGTTTTTTAGTATATTCAAAGAGCTGTTATTGTTGAGCTCTTGGTTCTTGGAAATAAATTGGTTCATTTCTTATAGAGTTAATAATGATATTTAAAGAGAGATATTTATTATGAACATGGATCCACAGGATAGGACACTGAATTTATTATTGTTAGATTTTTGGTTCTATTTCACCCATTTAGCTTGACTGTGCCTCATTTTCTCATAGAGAAGAGAAATTATACCTTTCCTCTTCCCTGTCTACAAATAGATCTACTCTCCTGATAAGCTGCTATTTGTTAGCGTAGTAATAGCTGATGTCTCCAAACAAGAACTGGACCTCATTATACTGTTAAGCATTGAATAATTTATTAGTCATTGAGTTAATTATTAGTGTTCAAGTACATGACATTTTAGTCATATCACAGGAGGTCTTTGCAGTATTCATTGAGTGCAGGTTACACATTAAGCTCTTGTAATAAAACAGAAATAAATAGCTATTGTCTTTAAATTGTTAAAAGTTGTAATCCTAGAAGCCGTAGCTAAAAACTTGCATTCAGGATATGTGTGTGTGTGTGTTTTTAATGATATTGACTGGAGAAAAATATTATCAGTGCTGCACAAAGTTTCATTTCTGTCAACTTTAAAGTTTAGTTGTGAAGCCACCAGCTCATACTTTTTTTAAACACCAACTTCCCATTGTCTTCAACGGAAACTCACATGTATAGAACCAATACTGACCTCTTCTGCATCTTCTAGACTTTGAATCTTTATATTCCTTTGCTTTTTTTTTTTCCCTTTTGTTCATTGTTTTTCATTTATGATAGGGTATCTATATCAGCTTCCCAGACAGCAGATGAAACTAGTGTGTGCAATTTCAATGTATCCACAGCTGATAAAACAATGTCTAATTAAAATTAGAGAATCATTATATCCTAACCTTCTAAAAATGTAAAGCTGTTGCTGTCAAAAGGGCTATTCTGTTTATTTTTACCTTTTTTTGTTTATAAAACTGTTTTTGTTTGCATGTACTTTGCTCTGCTTAAGTCTGCTGCATAGTTCAGAGTTCTGTATGTTTTTTTTTATTTTAATTACTTTTGTTTGATGTCCCCCTCAAAAGTGAAGACCATTTAAGGAGAGTAAAATATATGAAACTAAAAGCAAATTTGGCACTGCTTGTTAGCTTGCAGCCACAGCTGTAGCTGGTTTCTTTTGATGAAATCATTTTGGCTTGATGTTGTAAGGATAGCACTACTTCAATAAATACTTCACCTTTGCCAAGATTTATAGCACTTGAAGCCTGAGTCTTTTTTTAGGCTGTGATTCTGCATTATGGATGAGCAGACAATCTGCATTGCGCCTACCTTACCCCTTGTGAGTTAAGGTTATTCTACCTTCCAGACATTATAATGAACTGAAATATGGGCAGGTGTGGAGGCAGGACTGCAGAGGTATATTGGCATGTTTGCATGTATCGATGCAGTGGGAAACGTTTSCAGTGCTCAAAGTGACAATAAAATTTGTAATATTCATTGGATACGAGGAACTGATTTGGCTTGGGGATCCTCGGTTAACGCAGAATGACAGCTCTGCTCTATATTACCTGCTTTTTTTTTTTTTTTTTTTTCCTTCCTTGCCGTAAAAAGGAGGCTTGATGGTTTTCCTTGTATGACACAGTGGGGGCGTGTTGCAAAATAGCAGTCCTGGGAATGTGTTGGAGTTGAAGGAGAGAGGCGAGTCATGTTGCGCTGCCTCCTCCACCCGTGCCTCATGTTCCTGAGATGTGGCCACTAAGTGTTTGTGGGGTGAGAGTGCAGGAAAGACCAGAAAAATCCTACTACTCACTGTGATTTCTAACCCCAATTTTGAAGTCTAAAATGTGGATGGAGTCATGTTTACTTTCCTAAAAAGCATCAGAGATCAACAAAGTTGGGTTTTGTTTTTTTTTTTATTTCCATTTCCAGCCACTTCCTCCTTGTTMGTGGTTATGGCATGTGCAGCAGAAAATGTAAACATAGCAGAGTTTTTGAATAACGTTGCATACCACTGCCTCGGAAATCCGTTCAGGAAAGACAGCCATAAAGAGGGCTGGGCTGAGCTGTGGTGCCCACTGTGCTGCAATATCGCTCTCTCTGGGCAAACTAATAAGATCTACCCCTTTAGTGCAGGGTGGGAGAAAGGTAGCCAAGAGTAAGAAYTATTATCTCTATCTTCATTATCTCGGTCATCCTGTTAAAAAGTTAGACGTAGGGCTATTTATTTTGGTGCTGTTTGTAGTCTCAACAGAGAGACAAGCATCTTAAGAGGGAATTTTAYCTCTTCTGTCACTATGCCCAAAAGGGGGTGTAGATATTTAAATTTTAGTTAATGAGCATGTGTTTTGAAAGGGAAATCATTGCACAAGTTCAAACAGGTGCTGTCTTGCTCTGCTGCAGCTGGGTCAGCCAAGTCAGGTCTTCAGGGATGCAACAGGGACTACTTCAGGAAGTAACAGGTGAATAAGAAGGGTATAATTCATCTCCTTATGGTGCTTGTTTCTCCTCAGTGGCTGCAGAGAGAGATTATAGGTGAGATATGATTCTTGACTGCTGAATCTGGGAAGCATCCYGCCTTTGAAATCATAGGCAAAACACTTCTCTTTGTTCTTCTCTTTGTAAAACGTGTTACTTACTAGCAAAATTCAAGCTTTCCTAATGTCATTCATACTCACTAGTTTACTTGCTCATTATAAAAGCACTTGCAGAACCTGGACAGAGCTGGTGTCCACCACCAGCTAGAATTACAGTCTAGGGACTAGCTATACTTAGCCTGTAGGAAGTGCAAGTCTCAACAGCTAGTCATACACTGCAGATTTTGATAGCATTTTTACGAGTTGTACAAAACAAAACAAGGGGTTCTGGAATACAAGCTAATAAGAACCTTATGTCTTGGTGTCGAAATCTTTGGTGTCGAAAAGGAGGGAGGGGAAAAAACAAAGACAATGGCATGTGCTTATGGACCTTGTCATGCTGACTGTAAAGTGATATTAAAGTCATTGTATCCATTGTATCGTACTGTTACTACAGGCTTTTTTTTTTCCCCCCCCTTCTACATTCCCTCCCCTGCATTTGCTGCTGCTCCTTTTTTTTTTTTTTTTTCCCTCCATTTAGTAGTCTGCCAGGCAGAGTTTTTTTTAGTGATTTTATTGTTGTTGACTACTGGATGGTCTATTCAGTCATTTTTGTCCTTATCCATAGTGGATGACAATAATTCCATGTGGAGTACAGTCTTAATGGATTGTCCTTCTATCTTTTTCATATTGTTATTGGCTCTACTCCCTTCATTTTACGCCTTAGAATTTTTTCTTATCCATATTGTGTCAGTAGCCATTAATCAAGCTTTTTTGTTTGTTTGTTTTTTAGCTGATAGGCACTTTGTTAAAATGTACCCTCATGAGCTTGGTTATTTTCTCATTAAGCGAGCTGTGCCATGAGTTGTCGTTTAACACTGAGTTAAGCTGATTTAGGMGATACCTGCTGCTGAAAGTTACCTTGCTTCGCTGGCTGCATGTTCCTAACTTTACATCAACCAGCGTTACTTTTTCTCTTGCCTTAAGTCTGGACCAGCTGAAAACTGGGTTTGCAGAGGTCAGAAGAGTTGCAGTGATGTGTAAACCAAAGTGTCAGGGTCCCCCCTTTCAGTGCCGTTTAGCATTTTACCTGCTGCAAATCAAACCACTACCTCACATTTGTAAGTCTAAGTGAGACTTAAAAGGTGTGCTCAGTCAGAAGTAGAGTGCTGTGCATCTTGCACACTTAATTCTGCCTCCTCATCACAAATATGCCCCCTGTTTGATTCTTGCAGGGTTTTTGAGACTTAGAAAATTCTTGAAATACAGAGAATGCCGAGATAATTTACTCTCCCTCTTTGAGTGAGCAATTTGTTACCCGTTTGCAGTAGGTTAAGGGAAAATAAAGCTATGGAAGGCCCAAGGAAAAGTAAATCATGACTTGAATCTGAATAGCGTTGCAACCCGTCTGTTGCTTAGCAGGAAATAAAGCAGAGTTTCAAAACTTTTTTTTTTTTTTTTTAAACTGTGAGACAATTAAACTTAATGGATTTTTTATGTAGAACAAAATAGTAAGATAGATGTGAGGAAGTTAAGACAGCCTCACAGCTGGGCAGAAAATGACAAAAGGGTAAAAAATGGTGAGAAAAGAGGTTGATGTTTTCATTTACTAAACARCAACATATGAAAGAGACAGGAGGATTCTGCTTAGGCATTTGTTAATGGTGGATCAGGAAAGTTGCTAAGGCAGGTTGTGAAATCTCCACTGCTAGAAATACTCTAATTGTAGTTTGTGCATATGGAAAATAACCCTAGGAGAATTCRCCTCAGCTCTCTTCTCACCCAGAAGAGCTAGAGGAAGTATGCAGAAATTATCTGATATATTGCTGTAATAGATTAACTTTGTTCCACTGTAGATGCTGCAGAAAAAAAGGAAAGGGTATCAAGACAGTAAGAGCGAGCACAAATGATTAAAGTATGCCTTAAATTCTTATTATCATTTTAGGGAATATTTTGTCATATAGGGTAATAAAAAGTAGTGCAGTGAAAAGAGTAATGTGACTTCTTTTGAGTGCATATGAACTACACACGTCACATATGAACTATACACAACACGTGTTGCACGCTAGTTACACGCATGTTGCACGCTAGTTACACGCATGTTGCACGCTAGTTACACGCATGTTGCACGCTAATGCAATATGTTACATGGGCTAATTATGTACGTGTCACATGGCACTTACATGTTGCATGCCAATGCATATGTGTTAATACATGCTACATGCTAATTACATACATGTTACATAATATGTGCTTCATTTGAATAACAT